>PVHX01012064.1:0-38699 GCA_004024805.1 Geosciurus inauris | reverse complement strand
AATATCTTGCTTTAAGTTTGTGTCCCCATAGTGTATGAGCAGTGACCTACATTGATTTAGACTAATATTTATTTTGTCTAATTTAAAAAGTGAAGACAGATACTGGTGCTACACACCCATTATCCCAGCAATCTGGGAGGCTGATTGGTCGGAAGATTGCAAGTTTGGGGCCAGCCTCACTAACTAGTAGGGCCCTATCTCAAAATAAAAAATAAAGAGGGTTGGGGATGTAGCTTACTGGTAAAGCATCCCTGAGTTCAATCCCCAGTACCCAAAAAAATAAAATAAATAAAATAAAATATAAAAAAATAAAGTACACATGCTCATTGAAGATTTAGAAAATGCAAAAAGTGAAGTGTAAATAAAAAATTTAAATCACTCAAGTTTTCACCTCCAAGACAGAATTTGCAGTCAGCCTTCTTTTTTTCCCACATAACAGTTCAGATTACTCTGCACACACTAACTTTTAGACTTAGTAGAGAAATACCCACAAGCCCTAGTCATAGTTATTATGCAGAAGTGCTTAGTGAGAAAAAGTTCCTACCACTGAGTGGTCCACCAGTCTTTCTTTATGAAAAGAATAAATTAGTGGAATCATCTCGATGCTTGATTGAAATAAATTTGATGACTATTTTCTGTATGTGCTCTTGGCATAGGGCTGGCTGGAGGAAGAGAAAAAGAGTAAAAAATACAAGGTGAGACTTTCCTTCACTCTCTGCCCCCTCACTGCCCTGCCGGATGGACACTGCTTGCTATAATCCCACTGGTGAAAGTGGAGTTACATTATTCAATAAGGCTTTGAAAGATGCAGGAAGTCGTCACTAAATTACTGCTTGAGAAAATGGCCCTGAAATAGGTGGGCGTGAAAAGGAGAAAGGAGTGGAGGTTCACCAGATTGGACCTGGAGGAATAGGGGAAAGAAGAGGGATGGGAATGGGAAAAACAGTAGAACGGATTGGGCCTAACACACCACCAGTGCGACTCCACATCATGTACAACCACAAGAATGGGACATTATACTCCATGTACATATGATATGTCAAAATAAATTCTGTCATGTATAACTAAAAAGAACAAATCTTTTAAAAAAGAAAACAAAAAGAAAATGACCATGATTTCACTATATTTAATTTTTTTTTCTGAGATAAATGAAAGTCTTTTGTTTTACTAATCTTCCCAGCATAATCATCTAACCTGATAAATACAATAGCCATTGCAAAAAAAAAAAAAAAAAAAAAAAAAACATCCCAGTTCCTAAACTGTAGAAGAAGATTCTCCCTAGGGAAGGCATTTCAGGGGGTAACAGGATAAGACGGGGAACAAAGGACCAATCTTTGCCCTATGGCTTCCCTAAAATATATAACAAAGCAGGGGTTTGGGTTAAGAATGAATTAGGAAAACTCTCTGATATTTTTAATATTGTCAAATCCATCCCTTAGTTGACCAGAGTACACCTTCAAGGTAAAGAAAAAAAAAATTAGATGGCAGTAAAGAGGCCACCAAAGCCCTCATTGCCCTGGCCAATGGTGGTCACAGTTGACACCTTCTCAAAATTGCCTGCAATGGAAGAGAGCTTCCTGGGCCAAGGTCATGTCCCTGCTCTGGGGCAGCCCACATCCAGTGACTCAATACTGCAGGGGTATAGGGGTCAGCCTGCCTCCATTTGGGTCCATTAATAAGGGCTCTCCCAGCTCCAGAGCTCCCTGTGGGATTGGCTGAGGTCTCTTTTGCAACTTCCCCTAGTTCCATTCCTCCCTCTGCCCAGTTGTGCTTTCCTCCCTCTCCTCAGGTGTTGTTCTAAAGCAGCTCCCCAGGAAACTGCCTGCAAGGAAGGTACGAGGGTCTCATCTCAGGGCTGCTTTCCAGAGAGCCTGACCTAAGACACGGGGTATCCGATATGCGGTGGTGTATTCTCTGAGCATATGCATTTCTGAAACTGCTTTCATGTTGGAATGATGGCTTGGCTGGATTCACTATTCTCAGGTCATCATCTTTTCTTTCAAAACATTGTGGCTATGGCAATTAATCCACGCTCTTCTAGGGCTTCAGAGGAAGAGCCTCTGGGATAAGCTTGATTGACATTCCTTTGTAAGGTTTACTTTTCTTTCCCCTACTAGTGCTAGTAGATTTTAAAATGTATTCTTATAATTCAGAAATTTCACCAGGATGTCTCCATGTCAGTTTCTTTTATTTAAAGTAACTAAAATGTGAAGATCACACTTAATTTGTACTTCACTTCATTTTCATCTCTGAAAAGTGTACATCCAGTAGGGGCATGGATTTCAGTATACATATCCCAACTGACTTGGTGGTTTTAGGAAAACATGGAAGTTCTAGGTTGGCTTCCCAGCTTTTAATCTTCATGTGGATCACCTTATTTCTCAACATTTAATGTCCTTGTCTTATTCTCCTATACTTCCGGTATATACTCTTTCCAGAATACCACGTTACTCTTTTCTCTGTACACTTTGCCCTGAAACAATTCATTTTTAATTCCCAACTTATTATCCAAGCAGCATCAAAGACTTCCTTATCTGAAACCCTCATGGATAAAACTGGAAGAGGGGTAATAACTACCCCAAACCACCTTTGGTACTAAAGTCCTGCACTCTTGTTCCAATGATGCCCTGACCTTCACCTGCAGTATGTAGTTTCCATCCGTTGGCTAATAAACCAAGGGATTCGATGGGATAAGTGAACATTCATTCCTGTTCTGACGTGTGAAGTCTAGGTTCCCTACAACATGGCAGTGGTAAAAAGTATGAACCACTGTTGCTGATTCACTCTGATCTTCCACCTTAATGTTCTAGCCATCTTTTATCACACAGACCCTGGCCACCTGTGTCTCAGATACCCTAACCAGAATTAGACAAGGAAAGGATTGCCCTCAATCTCCACTCTTGCACCGACCCTTAGCAATACTGATCTGCACAGCTACAGCAGAGGGCGCCAGAGAGCAGAACCCACCCTTCAGCGTAGCCGCACACGTTCTTCAGGACAGATGTTTCCTCAGAAGGCAGCACTTTTTGCACATCTGGCCCTCCTACTCTGCTTCCTCTTTGCTGTTCACCTCCATAGCAGTGAATGGCAGTGTCCCCGGGGACAGATTCCTTCAGAACCAAGCTAGAAGACACAGTGGAACTCACTTACTCTTCTGACCTCCCCATGACTCCTGCGGCTTTATCTCCAGAAAAGAGTTACAAGGCAGAATCCAGATGGGAATTTAAAAAGACAGCTCTAAAGATTAGGAAACTTCTGCTTGATTGCCCCACCTTTCTCTCCCTTCCTGTCAGCCTGACAGGGAAGAGGTTTGGACTGAGGCTTCCAAGCCAGGACGTCTTCCTCAATTAGGGGAATGAAGCCACAGGCCCTAAGGGGAAGAGGCATTCTTTTGACATGGATCCCACATCATAACCTGCTCCTAGTTTGCTCCCAGCACAATTGGACTCTGGTTGGCCTGCACTGAATTCTGCAGAGAACATATGTCAACTTCTATCAGGAACCACATCTGCTTGGTTCGAGTGAGGCTGCTAGTTGAGAAACAGATGAGGCCCTAAAACAGGCCTCTCCATCCCTTTTCCACGGACCTCATTTCCTACACTGGGAAACTTTCCTCAGCCCCTCCCCTGTCAACTTTAAACTTGGATTTCTTAATTGCCAACTCCTGACTTCACAATATCCACCTGTCTCTTGATTCTTTTTTTCCCTTGCTTCAATTTATTGCCTGTTATCTTTTCAAAAGGCAGAGTTTTCCCCTTCATCTGTCTTCCTTCCAGAAACCCCTCCTAAGGGTGCCTCCTAATGGTGCCTCCCCATGTCCACGGGCATCTTCTGGAGGGCACTTTTTCATATGCATTATGTCAAAAGTAGGTTGCATTACTAACGTGGACAGAAGTGTCTACAATTTTAGGAACCCTCTCTAAGAAAAAGCACCATAAATTAGGAAATACAAGTAGGTACAAAGGCGAATATTTATTTAACGCAAAAATAGAAATGACAAAAAACACACAATGTACCATAAATATCACAAACTCTGTAACAAATAACTTCATTTTTTGTTAGCCAAACACATCTTATAATATTCTAATATTTTCTCCTTCACATCTTTGGCTGGGTGTTTTTTGATTTCCTTTTCATAACAATGTTTTCAGTAAGGAAAAGGGAAGGCCATTCAAGTTTGATCAACATTTGCTTTGCATTTCTGATAGCAAATATCCATGTAAAAAAGTTTCTTCTAGCTCAATAATGCCTATGAATCGTAATATTATTCTCAAATTTGGGGAAACTTCTATCAAATGTCTTTTCTTGTAAATAAGTTTATATTTTTAATTATTTTCTCATAGAGCTTATACTGCTTTAAGATTTGAAAGAATTTTCCTTCCACTTTGAAAGTTGTTTCTCTTCCACTATTTCTATATCCTTAGAGTACTGTGTACCCTCGAAATGGTCCTTGAGGCCAAACTGTACTAGATCATTGTAAATTAACTTGTCATCACAAACCTTGTTTTAATAGTCACTGAACTGAAGCCTGGAGAGGTTAAATAACTTACCCTCCTCACACAGCTATGAGGACTTCCCCTCCAGGGTTCAGACTCCAGCCTGTGTTTCTCAGGATGCTGCTGTCTACCCTGGACTTGACACTCACTGCCCTGAGCGCTCTGCTGGGGACCTGTGGATATGTGCCGGTGATAGGGGACAGCACACTAGTGATATTCACTGGTGTAGTGCTGGGTAAGGGCCACATACTGGGCTAAGAACTGTGCATTTGTCACCTTGTTCAACCTTCATGAGTTTCTGTGAAGGTTTTTTCTTTCCCATTTTATACTTTCCAGAATGATCCAGACCACCAATTTGGATGACAAATCTTTCTTTTTTCCTATGAATCTCTTGTTCACTCATATAGTTTTCGTACAGCTCAGTTGAAAGGTCATTCATATCTTCCTCTTGAGGCCTCCTGCAATAGATTCATCCAAGTTCCCTAGGTCTTGACTCTGACCAAAGGAAGGCTTTTAGAGCTCCCTCTCCATGTGGAGATCCCAGGAGAGTACTGAGTCCTCTTTGGCAAATGCTCCACAGGGAGCCATTGGAGACATTTGCCCACACCACACTGATGCCCTTGCTGAACAGCTTACTGATCATAACAAGGCCATGACCCACACGTGGCCCCATCATCACTGCCCCATTATGCTAGAGAGCTGACTCTTGGAGGGTTCTTGACCACATACTGGACCAAGCCCAGCCCTTCCATGGGAACTCTCAGAGCTTTGTATTAAGCCAGGTTCTCCAGCCTAGACTTCCCTTCAATACTGAGGTGTCCCCTCTGAGGCAAATCTACTCTGATAAAGATCAATTTGGGGTTAAGAGTGAGGGCTCAGACTATCATGGAGAAGCAGCCTATCTCCTTCCTAGCAAACAGCCTCTAAAATCAAGATGAATGTGAGAGGTGGTTTCTCCCCAGGCTCCCACTTCCCCTCTAACCAGGGCACAGTTTATTACACGTTTATAGAAAGGGAAACCTCCTGCTTCAGCCCTAGCAAAACCACAGCCTCTTGTCTGCCCAGGCAGAGACAGTTGGAGAAGGGAGTTTCTAACACTGTCATGCGTGGGTGAGGAAACTGTGGCTCAGAGAGGCTCTGCCTCTGCTCCAGAGATGAGTAAGTATAGAGCTGGAAGTTGGGTTGCACTCTGCCCCACTCCAGAATTGGTACTCCTACCACTCACTGGAGAAAGTGAAAGGACAACCATTCATTTGGCAATGAGGAAGAAGACTCTAAAGGAAAATGCACTCCATTTTAGAGCCAGACTTAGATTCTAGGCCCCACTCTGAGCCACTTTTCCCATTGGAAGATGGATACTTTTCTTTCCTGCTCTGTAGGGTTGTTCTTGATAAGCCATGGAGCACTAGACCAATATTAGGATGGTATTATAAGTAACACATATGTATCTAAGAAGATGATCATTATCATTAATGACTAAAAGAAGTTTATGTCTAGCATGAGATTCATAAGCAGAGACTACTGTGGCCAATAGTGAACCTAAATCAAGGTAGTGCTGTTCTAAGAAAATGGAGCCTTTGTGGGCTGTGATAACCTCTGCAGAGGTCAGTCACTGCCTGCGTAGTACTGTTGACATGACTATAGTCACTTAACTCTGTTTTAGCGCTGGCTTCCAGATGAGTAAATTATTGAGGGAGACCTCCACTGAAATACCACTGTTTTATCACTAAATAATTATTGTCTTCTTTTCCCCACTTCTGTTAACATGCCTTGGCTTTTAAAACAAATGTCTTGCTTTGTCATTGAATAAGTATACCGTGATTTTTAAAACCTAAGGCATTTAAAACAAATGTCTTGCTTTGTCATTGAATAAGTATACCGTGATTTTTAAAACCTTGCCCTGACTCCATTAAAAAACAAGTCAAATGGGCGCTGGGGTTATGGCGCAGTGGTAGCGTGCTCGCCTAGCACGCGGGAGGCACTGGGTTCGATCCTCAGCACCACATAAAAATAAGATAAAGATATTCCGTCCACCTACAACTAAAAAATAAATATTTTAAAAAATATATCAAATGATGGCCAAGTAGAAGTTTCAGTTGGTAGCCTATGGCATCTTCAGAAAATGCATTAACCTAAACTAATTTTTCATGTTTTTTTTGTGGTTTCCTTGAGTGGCTCTTCATAAATATCAACCAAAGAACAGAGAGTTTTTTTGTGGGAGAGGGTAGACTTCTGGATTGAAATACTTCATCATCAAGACTAAAATCTCTTCAGAAGAAAACTGACTTTTCTCTTGATCTTTGGATGATTTCTTCAGAGCATCATGACACATCTAGAATCCAAGATGGTGACTGTAGGCATATCACTGCTTGTTAGGGCAGCCATATGGATACAATTACATCCCAAGATCACTAAATCTGAAAATGCCAGAGGACCTTGAGAGAGTTAGCAATTGAGACAATGTGTCTTGGATTTTTGACAAAATGTGTTCCATCTATTGGTGAAGGTCTGTAGTCTCAAATTTATCCTCAGTAAGGGTAGAAATGAACAACCAGACACCCACTGAAAGGTACCAACTCAAACGAGAATTTGTATTTGGAAAGATATTAGGTAGGCATTTCTCTGCCCCTTATTGGGAGATGAGGGGAATGGGATGTGGTCTGGAAAGCAAGGGATCAGATAAAAGCACACTTTTAAAGGCTTTTAAAAAATATGTCATCCACTTTAAGATTTGGAGTTACTATTAGAATAAACAAGATAGTTAAGCTGTAGAGACTGAAATCAGAGACTACGTGTGGAGTGTGTCAGGTAATTGACAATAGGATTACCAATTCAGCAAGTTCATTAACAACACAGACTACATTATTCCACTTGCATACTTAACTGAACCCATTGAGTACATGATCTCTGTTGTTTGAGCAGAAGGAGCATCATTCTGGCTATGAGGCTTTAATTAGAAAACGGTGACTGGCCACTACTTGCTTGCTTTCCTCTTCTTTTTTCCTCCTTCCTTCCTTTATCTTTCTTTCTCTTTCTCTCTTCCTTTTTCTATTTTCTCTTTCTCTTTTCTTTCTTCCTTCTCTCTCCCTTCCTTCCTTCCTCCCTCCTTTTTTCTTTCTTTTCCTCTCTCCTTTCTCTCTTTCCCCCCCTTTCTCCCTAAACTTCTCTCTTTATTGCTATATTGTAGAGATTCAGAGTTGACACACACCAGCAGGAGCTGGTGACTAAAGTGTTGAAATAATTTTGTACTCCACTATGAATAGCCCTCAAATTCTCCAAGTGTCTCTCTCCTAAGTTCATCCCAATTCCTTGATCAAGGCACCTTGGTCCTCCCTATAATATTGGAAATAAATAAAGGCCAGATGCTTATCACAGCAGGAGCCTTGGGATCTTGGAATTGGTAGGTGTCTAGGCAGTACCAAGTACAAAACATTTAAATACCTGGACACTAAATCCTGAAAGTTTTATTAATTCCCACTTGCCCTCTACCAAATGCTGCTCCACCCATAAACTAGCCTTCAGGAGCTTAGAATCATTGCAGAGTTGCCCCCTCTTGCCGCCAGGCTTTCAAGCCACCGTAGGCAGCCAAGATAAACACACTCAAGAGGAATTTGCCTGAGTTCATTCCAAAGGAAACAATCAGGGTAGCTGCCCGCCTTTGCCTTGATTGCAGAACCTAAGTGAGATCCAAGATGGGAAAACCTTGGTCATTGGTCAAGGCGGCTTCTCTGTGGGAATTTTATCAAAGTATTTAGGACCTTCCAGATTTCCTGACAAGACTATAGAAAAGATGAAAGTTTGTGTGTCTCCACTTTCTTAGGTTCCTTCTTCTTCCCCTCGCCTACCTGCTCAAATCTTGGTCTCTTCCTAAAGGAAGAGGTAATTACTGTTTTTAATCTGATCCTGTGAAAATGTACTAATCACTGCTGGCCCTACATCACCTCCTCAAAGCCCTAGAGATAGAGCCTCTGCCTCTTTTAAGTTCTAGTGAATTTACTCTGAGCCAACTGGAGTCTTTCCCAGGGCGATTGAGGGGCTGAGTTGCTTCTGCATTCAAGGCAACTTAGGTTTTCTCAATACTACATAATGGATTTAAATGCCGAGAAACCTACTTTAATAAACACCTGCTGTCTTTTCCATGCAACAAATCTTCTCCAGGAACATGAAGACAGAGCTTGAAGCATTTCCCCTAATTCACTCCCATCTGCTCTCCCTCCTGCAGAGACAGGATCCTGTGGAGACATGACTCAGAGACACACTGATAATTCCAGTGGCCTGTGCATTCCTCTGGAGGTGACTATATTCATCCCCCTGCCTCCAGGCCAGGAAACATTGATCTCATCCCACACTGATATGCCAGAGTCCAGATGGGCACCTGAGTTCAGGGTCCAGAATAAATTTATTCAAGATGAAAGGAAACCATACTCCAGGTATGAGAGAATTGCAACTAGAACAGGTAATAGAGCAGCTCCTGACACTGTCTTGCCCAGGCCAGAAGGGGGCACACTAGAGGCCATCATCATGGCTTTGGTCAGGGTGGGAACAACACTTGAGAATATTTGAAAGAAGAAAAGGGCAAATTATTTAGAATTTAATTTCAGAATATATCTTATTCAAGATTGGCTTTTTAGGAGCTAGACTTCCACAGCCACCCTGAAATAGGTCTGGTGCTGTGGCGGCTTTGGGTAGAAATCAAGAGGTAGGTTCTGGACCACCATCAGCACTGCAGGACCAACATCAGTTTTCTTAGCACTGCCTGTCTCTCTCTCTGCCTGAGGAGGCTGAGATTCTCACATCACATCCTTGTTTGTTCACTTAATTTGAGTCTCTGCTCAACTTTTAATTTCAGAAAGGCCTTCCTTGGCCATCTTCCTGGGATACACCCTGGGACCCAGGGGTATACACAATGAAGACATGGCCTATTCCTGGGAAGATAGACCCAGGGAAGACCACTCATGGGCTTGGGGCCTTCTAGTCAGAAAATTCTGGGACTGAGTATATGACTAGTAGTCTGGAATGGGGGCATGTCTCACCATGTGGGGAGGGGCATGGCTGGAAGACCAAACTCACGGTGGTGCCTCTTGCAGGGAACGAGAAGTAGTATCAACTCTGGCTTCTCTTTTCAAGTCCACAGAGGCACAATGGCTTTTGTGCTAGACTTTATACTAGGGGAAAGAAAGCATGAGGGGAAGGTGAAACAAGGATGCTGCCAGATAAAGCTAAGTTGTCCTTTTTTACTTAGGAACTTTCTGGAAGTCCCACCCTAAGACTTTGGTTTACATATTATTGTCTGGTATTTAGGAGCATGGCCAACCCTATCTAAAAGGGACCCCAGAGAAGTAGTTCTTTGCTGGGCACATTGCCCCATCCCTCAACAGAGCGAGGGTTCTGTTGATGAGGGAAAGAAGAAAATGGGTTTGCAGAGACAATGAGTAGTCTGTGCCCTTCCCCCACCCCCATTTCTCCTGAGCTTGTAAATAGAGGAGGAAAAGGTGGAGCTTGAAGATGAGGGTGAGAAGCAGCACTAGTGGCAGGTGTGAGTAGCGGGGGTCCCAGGAGACACCCAGTCTTGCTCTCCACACTGAGAGGAGCACAAATGCCCCAGGCTTGCCTCCTCAGGCCCCAGGTAGGTGGTGGTTTCCTCTGCTTTGAGTTTGCTGTGTTAAGGGATTTTATACGTATCCTAACAACAATGCTACAAGACAAGCTTTATGGTCTTCATTTGAAGATGGAGATAAAGAGGAAATCAAGGCTAAAATCTAGTGTGTTAGCAAAGTTTATAAGTAGCAAAGCCTGTCTTTCTTCCATCTGCACCAGAATCCAAAGCACACACTTCGATCTACCAGACAGTAGTCCTGGGCAAACTACAATGAATGGGCTCCCCAGACCAGGTTGAGATGCTTCAGTCTTCTCCTGGTCTTTTGCCGTTCCTACCACTTCTCCAACTGTCTCTTTTCTCAATATCCCTTTTCCTTTCCTATGTTCCTACTTCTTCCATCAGCAGCAATGTACAGAACCTATAAATCAGCATTGGAAGTTCTGTCTCCTCACCCAGGCAGATCCCATAGTCCTCCAGGAAGAGCACAGGGATTGATGACATGTGACAGGAAGACCAGGATGTCCTCTCTGTAAAGTCTGGACTGACTGGTTATATTTCTGTATGAGTCAGTGTTCTCCAGAAAAATAGACTGATAGGATGTTTGAGATACATAGAAAGAGATTGATTAAGAGCATTTGGCTCACATGATTATGGAGTCTCATAATTTTCTGTCTGTAAGCTAGAGGTCCCAGAAACCTTCAGTCCTGAAGGTCTGAGAGGAGCCATGGTGTAAGTCCTAGTCTGAGTCCAAACACCCGGAGAATGAGGAGCACCGCCATGTCTGAGGGCGAAGATAGATATCCCAACTCAAATTCACATGGATGGCTCTTGGCCTTGCCCTTTGTCCCTCCTGTAGAAGAGCAGATTGGTGTCTCCAAAGGAAGAGAGCTAGAACTTCTGTTCCCCAGAGACGGGAACACCGTGGACCACCCAATCCTGCTGAGGTGGCTATACTTTTTACCCAATGCATCCCCCCAGTCCACTCATTCTCTACTCTCCTGGGTCACTGTTTCATGGTCTCTCTTACCCTTCCACCCTTTAGCAACTCCTCCCTCATCCTTACCCCTGATAAGTAGGAACCATAGAGGAAAACTTCTCCCTTCTTTTGTCCCCACATCGTCTGTGCCGCACATCTGTCTGCCCCCGAGCCTGCACAATCTGCCTTCTTGTGCTCTACAGGGTCCCATCTGGCCACACCAGACCCCACCCTCTAGTTTCTTCTTAGGTAGGCAGCCACCCCTCTTCTCTTCCATCACCAATTTCTTCTTTGTCTTGGATCATTCTCACCAGCACACAAACAATAAAGACTTAATATTGTTTGCCCTAAGAATAATTTTCTCCTATGTTCTCTTGGACTCTCACCCACAAAGCTTTTGTCCCCACCACTTGACCCAAATAATTCTTGTCAAGGTTATGAAAGAGCTTTGTGCTGCTCCATCCAATTGTTAGCTCTCTGTCATTGTCTTAGTTAATAATCATCAGAATTTGGGAAAATGGGTTGCACTCTCTTCCTTCTTAATATGCTTTCCCCATCTGACCGCTGGGACATCCCTCACTCTTGATTTTCCCCCTTCCTTCCTGACTACTCCTGCTCTATCTCCTTCCCTACCTCCTATCTCTGCCTCAAGGCAATATATTACTCAGATTATTTTTTTCTCTCCCTATCATTCCTCCATTATTTCTCTTCTAGTCTCAGGGTTTTATTTATTTAGCAGTACTGGGGATGGAATCCAGGGCCTCGCACATGCTAAGCAAGTCCTCTACCATTGAGCTATGTTCCCATCCCTTTATATTTTGTTTGAGACAAGTTCTAAGTTTCCCAGGTTGGCCTTGAACTTGTGATCCTCCTGCCTCAGCCTCCCAAGTAGCTGGGGTTATGGATGTGCACAGCTATGTCCTCCAGTCTCAGAGTTTTAAACATAAACTGCAGACTTGAGTGTCTAACTGCCTATTGAACATTCTATGACTATTTAATTTTATCCCAAATTTAATATCTCCTAAACCAGATTCCTCTTGCATGATTCCCATGACCATAAATAGCAACTTTTGCTTTCCAATTGCTTAGGTCAAAAATCTTGAATCATCTCAACCCTCTAGTTCCTTACTCAGTCCATCTTTCATCCAAGTGCCAACCAGACAAAGATATAAAGGCCACCCACAGTTTTCCCCATCTCTGCTGATGGAAATTCCATCCTTTCAGTCGCTCAGATCAAAAACATTGACGTCATCATTTGTCTTCTCTCTCTTTTATGCCCCACATTTGTACCATCCGCAAATACCATCAGCTCTGCTTCCATACTATATCCAGAATCTGATCACTCACCAGTTTCAACACTCCTTAGCTCCTGTCTTCTTTGCAGGATTATTACAGCAACTCACTGATATCTCTGCTTCAGTCCCTGGCTTCCTTACAGTCTGTCTGTTCTCAACATTCTCCACCTCACAGCCAGAGTGGGCATTTGCACATGGAAGTCACCCATGCTGCTCCTTGATTCAGAGCTACAGAGGGGCCTCCATGCTTGCTCAAAATAAAGAACAACGTCCTTACCACCTGACCTGGATTCCAGTTCTCTCTCTGATTCTGTCTGCTACACAGGGTACTATTCAAAATGTTAAACAGCACAAAATGGTACAGCATTGATGCTGACCAATTAATTCAAAACTTGTGCAGACCATACAGTTGGAGGAGGGTCCTGAAGGTCTCCAGCTCTGCCAGGAGCTCCCCCTTTAGTTGCTGAATATGAAGGGTTCCCAGGTAGAGAGGAAGCATTGGTGTGGCCAAGAAGATGGTGGTGTGGCACTTGAAACCTCAGAAGAGTGGCTGTTTATCAAATAGAGTGCAAGTTTTTCAATAGTTTAATGATTGATAGTTCCAAATAGCTGCATTTGGGGCAAACATCAGCCTTGCTCCTACCATTTTCTTCCTTGTTCTCTCTGCTTCTGTTCTGCTGGTTTCCTTACCGTCCTGTGACAAACTTCCCTGCCTTGGCTATGGTTTCCCTGAATGTGAGATTCTTCATACTCCCTCACTCCTGCAGATTTCCATTCAAATGTCACCTTCCTCAGAGAAGTCCATCATGAACACCAGAGCATCCCCAATAGCTATATCTATCACTCTGATCAGAACATCAGGAGACTGATTTCAGTACATACAACAGATATTAAAATCCATGCATGCTCAATTCTGTTATATAAGACAGTGTTTTATTTGCATATAATCTATGCACATACACCCATACACTGTAAATCATCTCTAGCTTACTTACAACACCTAACATAATGTAAATGCTATATAAATAGTTGTTACACTATATTTTTCAGAGAATAATGACAAAAAAACAGTCTGTACATCTTTAGTACAGATGAAATGTTTTTGAATATTTTTGATCCAAGGTTGTTGAAGCTACAGGTGTGGAACCTCAAGACATGGAGTGCTGATTGTATTGTCCTCTAGAATTCTGTCAACCGTCTGATATTCCAAATATTTACTTGACTATTTTTGTACCCTGTTTTCTTCCACCAGAATGTGAATTTGAAGGAAGAAAGCCCTATGTTTTTCCCTCTTCTGCATCTCTAGTGCTTGTACCTGAGAGGCGCTCAATGACATTATGAAATGCATGAAGAAATGAGCACTCCGCCATTAAATACATCTAATAATTAGTACCAATCATCATTTTTCTGTGTTAAAACTCAGAATAAATAAGAACATTTGGAGATTCAGAACTACTCAAAGTTGGAATAAGCTGTTTCAAAGAGATGCTTGAGGTTTTGGATCTGCATGCAGGAAATCTGGGCTCCAAAAACCTGATGTTCACCTTAAGCAACACAGTTAGAGCCTTCTAGGCTGTGTCTGAATCTTCCAGATGGGGGGTATCACCCATGTCACAGGGTATGTGATATGCTAATCAAATGTCCAGCATATCTTAGGTGGATAAATCTCCTATCCTTCCCTTTCTCATCCTTGCAGGGGCATAATGGTCCTCAGATGGAAATACAGCTTCACAGACTCAAGAGAAGATGGGAGACATAGATTCAGGCAGGGTTTGGAGAGGGGTAGGGGCAGGGATTAGTGCCATGGCTCCTGCTGGGATGGCTCCCAGGCCTGCTGAGTTGGAGGGCACAGAGCAGGCCCCATCTGTGCCACCAGGCCTTCTGTGATGCTCTGGGAGAAGTGACAGGTGCTAACCCAGATCATGCATATTCAAAGCCCTGTCTGGTTCCCTGGCACAACGGACTAGAGCAACAAAACAGGTAGCAGCTTTTCTCTTTGAGCCAAACACTGAGTAAATTGGTCTTTTGGGTCTGAATTGATAAGGTGGGTGGGATCTCATGAAGATACTATATATTTTTGTTTGAATGCAAGTAAACTATCTCTAAACCCAGGATTTTTACCCAAAAGAAGATGAATCCCTATGCACCTTAGGGTAGAATTCAGGGGTTCAAGAATGTAGAGAAGAAAAAAAGTACATCTCTGTTTTTACAATCTTCTAACTGAAGTGTAGTGTGTCCTTGTATTTTGAATATAGACAATAAATCACATTACCATGAATGGCTTCTTGACTTTGCCATCACTGGAATTCACAGATAGTTTCATGTCATGTGCCAGTTGTTATAGGTGTCTCAAAGCATCATTCATATTCATCACTACTTTGATAGTGTTTGGTTTTAGAATCACTTCAAAATCTGATCTAACTCATGACTAGAGAAATTTTTCTCTCTCACATGATAATTGCTTTAGTATCACTGGTTTCATTTTTAATCCTGTTTGAGTATGTTCAGTACATTTATACAACATTATTCTGAGAAGTGTCCACAAGCTTCAATAGATTACTAGATTGATCCCTTGCTCAAAATCTTTCTCTAGACCATCTTGAAGATGTTTGGATGCAAGTTACAGACAACCCTGACTTTGGAGTCTCTAAAAATAATGGGATTTATTTTCCAATATATGAAAGTCACAGAATGAACCAGATCAAGGACTTCTTCTCACCCCTGTTTTCCTTCCACAGGTTGCCTTCTTCTTCAGCCTCCTTGATCTCATGGTCACAAATTGGCTGTTTAATAGTTCTAGGCATGTCATGCAGACATGACACCTCCAACTGGAGAGTAGTGGAAAGGTTTTTCTTATATCTCTTTTAAGAATGAAGAAACTGTCACAGCTTCCCCTGAAGAACAAGACCTCAGAAATGGGAAAGCTGGAGTGTTAGGGTGTTTAGCAAGGACAAGGGAGAAAAGACTGTTGGTCAGAAAACACACGTTTTGCTTACAATTCTACTTTTATTTTGCTCCTCCTAAAGCATTTCCCTTTCTCTCAGAGCCCTGATTCTTTCTGCTGCCTGATTAGCAGAGATGGGGAATGTGATGTTTCTCTAGTACAACTCCAAGAGTACTGGCAAGATACAGCAAGCATGAAAATGACAAACTTATTCCATGTGCGACTATGCAAATAAGAAATGAGATCAATCTCAGGCTCTAGAAATCTGATGTCTTTCTGGGTTCATCAGTGAAGCTGGAGAAGCAAGTAGCATTTCCATACTCTGAAAGATGATTGATTGTCAAAAGATCAGAGAGTCTGAGAGATAAATGACTAGCTCATTTTGTGTTATTCAGTGTTGATATCATAAAGAAAAATGACAGAAAGCCTGAACTTGGGGCCTTTGAGCTTTTGCTAAGCCTAATTCCTGGGCTTAGTCCCTCTAGCTCCATGTCTACAATCCCATCCCAGAAATAAGCCCATTTCTTGATAAAATCTCTTACAGCAAATTGTTTCTTTTGTCTTTATTATATCAAGAGTCAGAAAAACGAAACATCAAAGTCACACCTGAAAAATGCTTTAGGTATTGAAATCATCATAAATGGGATGTGAAAAAATGTCTCCCTGTTTATTTTTTCCACATTTTTATTGGTGCATTATAATTGTTTCCAATGATGGATTCATTGTTGCATATTCAGACATGCACACAATATAACAATATAATTTGGCCACTATCATTCCCCAGTATTGCTATGTTTAAAGATATAAAAACAAGACTTTAAAAGTCAGCAAGACCAAAGATTATAGAAGAAGTTAACAAGATTTTACAAATGAATCAAATGGAACTTTTATAAAGAAAATTCCAAGAATGAAAATTAAAATTTGGTGGATAAATAGTGAATTAGACAGCTAAAGAGAGAACTAATGATATAGAAGACAGAATTGATGAAATTATCCAAAATAGACAAAAACAATTCATGAAGGATACATCAAAATACTGAGAAATTCTAATATTTGTATTATTTTGAAGATATGCATAATTTTGAGGAACTTCATACCCAGCAATTGTGGCCCAAGTCTTTCTCAGCTTATTAATTCTCAGTCAAGATAGAAGTCTTGCACATATTTATAAGTAGAGAGGTAGTTAAGAATATTCAAGACAGCAATGCTTGAAATAATGAAAGAAAATCAAAAGCTAGAAAGTGAAGGCAAAATAGACAAATAAATTGACATATATTTTATATGTGTATATTATACACAAATCATATTGTGATTGTGGAATTCTGTCAAGAAGTAAGAATTAATGAGTTAATATTATACATATAAATATGGGTCATTAAAATAATGAACAAAAAAACTTATAGAAAGATATGTATAATATCGAAATTATGAAAACTGAAATGATTTACTATTTAGGGATATGTGAATATGTGAAAAACATTCTTTTTCTTTAAAAAGAATAAACCATAGAACAAAATTCAGGTTACTTTTTGCTGAAGGGAGAGTAATGGGATCAAGGAGAAGCTGGGAGCAGCTCTGTAAGCATATTTTATTGATTTGTTAAATATCTTAATGTGGTAGAAATATCCTTGTATATACTCAGCAGATAAAAGCAAACATTTATTAAAAATACATATCATGCAAAAATGTACCAAAAACAAAGCAATAGCATCAATGTTAGCAGACAAAATGGATTTTTTTTTTTTTTTTTAGCACAAAGCAAACAACCAGCCCTGTTTATTTATAGGCCTTTTCTGAAAAAGCTAGCAGGGCAGTTTTTTTTTTTTTTTTTTTTTGAGCGACAAAATGGATTTTAAGGTAAATTTTATTAAAAGGAACAAAGAGATACCATATATCACTAAAATGAATAATAAAAAAGACAATATGATGATAACTATAATAAAGCCTTGGAATACATAAATTATAAAACTTGTACACAAGTATTGGAATAAGAAAATGAGTCACTAATTTTAAATTTGTTTTAATTAGTTACACATGACAGTAGTAGAATGCATTTTTTTTTAGTTGAGTGATTTTTTAACACACTCCTCTATGAAACCAATCAACCAACAAAAAAAGAAAAGATACGGCAGATTCGAATTACACAATTAATAAGCCTGAACATACATATTTCACACCTAATAAAACAGAGCACATATTCTTTTAGGAACACATGGAACATTCTCAAAAGTCAACATTGAACTTGAGTGACAAAGGAAGCTCCACTAAATTCCAAAGAACCAACATCACCACCCAGAGTACACTCTCTGACCACAGCACTATAAAATTAGGAGCTGATAACAAAACGAGAGCTCTTAAAAGTCTCACATGCCTGGAAACAAAAAGAAGACTAATTAAAAACCCTTTGGTTAAAAAGGAATCATTGATAAAAGTATGAAATACTCAGAAATGAACAAAAATTCCATATATCAAATTTTGTGAGACATAACTAACTCACTTCTTTGAAAGACATTTATTACTTTAAATACATTTATCAAAAGCCAGAAGGAACAAAAACAAATGAGCTAAGTTTTTAAACTCGGAGGTTAGAAAAAGAACAGATGCAGTTGAATAAACCCACAGAACTAAGAAGAAAAGAGAAAATAAAAATGAGGGCAAAAATTATTAACAATAAAAGGAACTTTAAAAGCAGAAAAATTGACAAAATTAAGAGTTGGTTTTGTGAAAAAGTTTATATACATCTGATAAGTCTCTGTCAAGATATCCAAATTTTAAAGGAAAACAGAGGAGCTACAAATAAAAAAATATAAAATGAGTGAAAAAAAATAAAGACACAATAGGGCCTATTTTTATTTATTTATTTTTTCCATATTATTAGTGCATTATAATTATACATATTAATTGCAACAGGACTTTTAAGACAATAAGACTGTTGTAGGCTAGTATAGAAAAATATTTGAAAACACATGATTAATAAAATTCTGATAAATAAAGCATAACTGGTAGAAGAAAAAACATACGATAATCATTATTTTTAAAATTAAAATACTATTTGTTTTCTCAAATTCAACATGTTCCAATAATGCCCAAAACTCAAATAAGTTTTAAAATTCAAACAAAATAGATATAATCCATCATATGCAAGTTTCTCTGGGATAAAGAGAGAAGCAGCACAGTCCAACTTTTTATGATGCTCCTATAACTTTGATTCCAAAGTAGGCAAATGATAATTTGAAGGATTCCTTTCATTTCTGAAGCATATATAGGACTATACATGAGGCTCCCCCTCCCCATCCCAGAGTATTTGTTAATGGAACTTGATGATGTATTTTAAAGACACATCAAGCCTTGGGTTATATATGCATGAAGTCCTGAGTTCAATCCCCAGCACAAATAAACAAATTAATAAATTCATTATAATCAAAGTGAATATTTCCAGGAAAGAACAATATAAAAATTATTTTTAAGTGATTCATGAAATTAGTGGACTTGGGAGAAAAAAATAATGGTTATCTTGCTAGATACAGAAAAAAAAAACCATTACATTTCAACACCTTTTGCAAATAGTAGTAAAAACAGTAACACATCCCATAAAACTAGAAGTAGAATTCTCTTACTTGATTTAGAATATATGCCAAAAATCATCCCACAATAAACATTATTCTCCATAGGTAAACTTTATATATATTCTGTTTAAACTGAGGATCAGTACAAAGAATGCTTACCATTACCACTACTGTTTAACATAGTAGACATTGAGTATCCTTTGTATGAAATACTTACGACCAGAAATGTTTCAGATTTCAGATTTTGGATTATTAGCATATACACAGATATCTTGGGGATGAGGCCAAGTCTAAACATAAAATTCATTTATGTTTCATATACACCTTATACCTATAGCCTGGAGGTTATACAATCTTTTAAATAATTTTGTGAATGAAACAAAGTTTGTGTATGTTGAACCATCAAATTTGTGGCATCATGTTTGCGTTCAGAATGTTTTAGATTTTGGTGCATTTCAGATTTCAGATTTTTGGATTATGGCTGCTCAATTTATACAGATTTGCTAGTCAATGCAATAAGGCAAGAAAAATAAGTATGAGAAATAGCAATAGAAAAAATGAGACAAAAACTATATTTTTGGCAGATGGTAGAATCATTCACATAGAGAAACTAATATAACCATGAGCCAAACTATTAGAACTAACAAGAGAGTTCAACATCTATACATATCTATATGTAAAGTCAATTTTTAAAAATCACAGTAATATTATTTTTGCAAAAGCCCAATTAGAAATACATATAAATAAAAGTCCCTATTAAAATATCAATAAAACTAGAATCATCTTTTAAAAAGATACATAAGATGTTCATGGAGACAAGTTAAAAAGTCAAAATAAAAAAGAAAGAATTAAGTTGGGTGCAGTGGCGCAAGACTGTAATCCCGGCACTTAGGGAGGCTGAGACAGGAGAATCGCGAGTTCAAAGCCAGCCTCAGCAACGGCGAGGAACTAAGCAACTCAGTGAGACCCTGTCTCTACATAAAACACAAAATAGGGCTGGGGATGTGGCTCAGTGGTCGAGTATCCCTGAGTTCAATCCCCAGTAGCCCCCCCCCCCAAAAAAAAGAATTAATGAAGAAATGTATCTTAGACAACTCTATTATTGTAAAGATGTCAATTCCCTCCAAAGTAATCTATAAATTCTTGTAATTCCATGTTAAATCTCATAAGGAATTTTTGAGAAACATAAAAAATTATTCCAAAATGTGTATCAAATAATATAGATGCCACAAATAGTAAATTCAATTTTGTAAAAGAAAAGCAAATTAGGCCAGATCATTGTACTAAAGGAAAATATGAGAACCCCACAAACCCATAGTAGTGAAGTATATTGGTCAATGTTTTTTTTTTTTTGTCACTATAACAAAATACCTGAGTAGGCTACTTAGGAAGAAAAAAGGTTTATTTAGCTCACAGTTCTGAAGATTCCAGGGCATGCTGCAGTCACGTTGTAGGCAGTTTGGTGAGGACCTCATGGTGGATGGTGGAGATCTCAAGGGAGAAAGGATCACAAGGTGAGGCAAGGAGCAGAGAGCTGGGTGAGGACAGGCTCAGGTTTTTGGAACAACTCACTCTTGTGAGAACTCATTCCAGCATATCAGCATCTCTTCCAAGGGCAGCACCTTCGATGACTGAAGGACCTCCCATGAGGTCCCACCTTTGAAAAGTTCTGCACCATCTTCCAACACCAGCACTCTGGGAATGAAGTTTCCAACACATGAAGGTTTGGGTGGAACACATTTAAACCATATAGGAACCATAGAAATGGTCCTTAAAAAGTCATTAAATGGTCCTAAAATGGTCATTAAAGCAATGTGATAAAGAGACCAATCCAGCATAACTGAATGCTAAAAAAGCTAATTATCTCATATTATACAGTCCTTTCCTAAATACATATATATGAATCAAAGTCATGAAGAAGAATTACATTCAGAAAAGTAAAAGTACATACCTACCTTACCAGAAACAAATGGTGACTTTTAATGGATTAGTGATATACATATGAAAAATAAAACTATAATGTTAATAAAAGAAATAAATAATATATTTATAACTTTGGGGTGAAAAAGCGTTTATTAAATAATACTCCAAAAGCAAGACAAAGAACTTTTTTAAAATGTTGACTTTATCAGAATACTTGTGCCACATATGACACTGCTGTCAAAATTAACAAACCAAGAACAGACTGAGAGAAGCTATTTGCAACTATAAAAAATAAGCAAGAGGTAAGTACCTAGAGTGTTCAATGAACACTTGCAAATCAGAACAAAAACATGAGAACCCAGTGGAATAGTGGGAAAAGAAGACGACTAAAGGAATCCATGATAGGGAAGTCTACTAAGTCTCTGAAGAAACTGGAAACTTTACCAAAAGTGGTACCATAGTTGTAGCAGCAAACGCTATTAGTAATAGTATTACTAAGTACTTCAATATACACCACACTTTTCATCAACTCAGTTAATCCTCACAACAACCACATAAGGTATACCTCCTCATTTAAAAAATTTTTTTAGTTTGTTCTTTTTAGTTATACATGACAGTAGAATATATTTTGACTTATACGTACATGGGAGTATAACTTCCCGTTCTTGTGGTTGAACATGATGTGGAGTTATAATGGTTGTGTATTAGTATATGAGCATAGGAAAGTTACGTTTGATTCATTCTACTGTTTTTCAGACTTACATTCCCATTTTACAGAGTCACAGAGATGTGGCTTTCCTGATTCTATGTGGTCACATAGCTAGTAAGTGAAAATCTGAATCCACACTGGTAACTATAAAAAAAAAATCCCCAAACTTTACATCTATCAAACTGTCAAGGATGTTGATAAGGATGAGGAAAACAAAAAGGTTCACGCACTTCTGGCAGGAATATAGACTGGTGCTGATATTCTGGAGAAAAATCTGGGACTGTTGAGTACAACTAACTATGCTTTGACACTATGACTCAAGCCCTGGTCACCAGGGAATGTGAACAAGGGGTTGGATGCAGACTAGATACACATCTCTAGGAGAGTGGATGAGAAGGCGCCAAGTGGCCCTTGCAATTGCAGGCAGTGGCCGTCAAAACCAGGACCTATAGGGACACACAGCATCAGCAGCAGGTGGCACTGCCAGGCATGGTGGCATACGTCTATAATCCCACCAGCTTGGGAGGCTGAGGCAGGAGGATTATGAGTTCAAGACCAGCCTCCCCAATTTAGTGAGGCCCTAAGCAACTTAGTGAGACACTATCTCAAAATAAAATATAAAAAGGGCTGAGGATGTGGCTCAGTGGTTAAGGCCCCTGTGTTCAATCTCTGGTACCAAAAAAATAACAGCAGCAACCAACAACAACAAAAAAGAAGAAAAAAGAGAAAGTTCACAGCACAATGGCATTGATGTTGATTAAATGTGCAAGTGCACACTCTATACATATACACTCTCCCCATGTATTTAAAATGCATTGTAGAAAGTACCTTCCTATTCAGAGATTTATACCATGCACTTCACGGGTGGGGAAGAGGACTGGGAATCAAGGGTAAAGCAGACAAAGATCAATGCAATAAAACCAGTGTGGGGCTGGGGTTGTGGCTCGGTGGTAGAGCACTTGCCTAGCATGTGCGAAGCACTGGGTTTAATTCTCCGCACAGCATATAAATAAATAAAATAAAGATCCATTGACAACTAAAAAAATATTAAAAAACAAAAACCAGTGAGTGTTTCTGCATTGGACAGTCTGTCAGGGTCTGAGGAGCCTGGTTACTTCACGTTCAACTCCCCCACCCCCAGGAACAGCAAGTCTCCAGAACTGCCAACCCATCAAGGGCCAGTCTTGTTGTACCTGCCTGGCTGTGGCTAGACTCTGACATGCTCTGCAAGGCCATGGCTTCCTTTTCCTATGTAACCCACAGAATGTGACCTTGGTCATAGGCAAGGCCTGTGCCTGAGGCTGGGCCTCTGTCCCCAGTGGCCAGGCTGACAGTGCTGACACAGAGCTCTGTCCCACCAGGATGGTGCTTTAGAGGATCTTGGGTCCTCCTTGCCCAGGCCTCGCCCTGCACCATCCCCCCCACTATGCTAAGTTCAGCTGGGGCCTCTCAGCCGTATAAGTGTAGCTGCCACAACTGCTCTCTACCCTCAGGGGACCACAGTCTCACCAACCTAGAACCTCCTTTTTCTCTTGTCGGTGACGCCTGTCCTGCTCCTTGCCCTCTGTCTCCCAGCAGGAGAGACACTTCTTCCAATACACCACCCTGGCTTTCCATCCCCTGGTTCACTTGCAGGCCAGACCCTGAGGCTTAAGTCGGTAGAATTTCCACTATGCTTTTGCTTGGTCTCCGCTGGCTTCTGTGCTCTAGCTGTGTGGGCCTTGAGCATGTCTACATTCAGCCTGGGCTGTGTCACTTGGCACTTTTCAATGTGTTGCTTTCTAATAAGGTCATTCCTTGTGTATACACTTAGTGTCCCCTGCTAGACTGATAGCTCTCAAGGGACCAGGCTGTCCCACTCCCAATTCCTTGGCAGTGTGTGTGCATGTGTGTGTGTATACACATGTCCTAGAGTCATGTTTTTTTGCTCTTTTCCACTTTTCCAGAGTCAGGTAGATCTTCTCATCTCAGCTTTGTCACTCTCTCATCTCCCAGACTTAACCAGGCTGTAGCAGGAACCCCACAGAGCTAATGTATGAACTTACAAAAGCCCTTTCACATGCATGTTCCCATTTAATTATTGCAACTTCCCAGAGGCTGAGGACCTTACCCAAGGCTGTAGCAGCTAGTGGGTGGCAGAGGCAGGTTGGATTTCCCATCTTCTGAATCGACCTCTGAGCTAGGCTGAGGCAACCAATTGCTGCCTGATTTTTGTGAGTGTAATGGGCTCTGTCTGTCCCTGGAGTTTTTGCAAAGTTTCTGGCCCAGGCCTCTAACCTGTCCAGCTAGGCAGAAGTGAGAGTCTTCTAGGACCAGGAGCGATGATGCTCCCACGTGCCTTGTGCCACACAGTAGCCATGTCAAGTGCAAATACCCCAAACTGTGTTTAGACAATGTTAAAGTGCTGCTTAGCAGCAGGAAGCTGGGGTTTAGAGCCAGGTCTTGCAGGTCCTCCCCTCTCTTTGTCACATAGAACCCAATGAACCCATGCTCCTTGTTAGTTTCCTATGGCTTCTCCTTCACCAGCCAGCCCCACATCTCCCCAAATGTGAATCTCTACCATTATTCCTGAGCAGGACTGGTGGAGAGAGCTTAGATCCCTGACTTCCCACCATCCCTCCCTCTTACCAGCCCAGTGGATAATGATAGGGAAAATGCAGCTCAGGGCTGGTTCTGGTCCTGGTAAGCTCTCTCTTGAGTTTCCCATGACTGCTCTAACAAATTACCACAAGCTTGCTAGCTTAAAATAGCAGAAATCTGTTCTCTTATAGTTCTAGAGACCGGAGTTTTGCAATCAGTTTCACTAGGCCAAAGTCAAGGTGTTGTCAGACCAGCTCTCTCTCTGGGGGTGCAGGGTAGGGGGGGTCTGATCCTTGTTTCTCTCAGGGTCAAGTGATTTGTGGCCATATCATCTCAATCTTCAAGACCAGACCTTCTAACCTCTGCTCATCTTCACATTACTTTCTCTGTGTGTCTTCAAATCTCTCTCTGCCCTGCTAGGTACAAGGGTGATTGCTTTTAGGGCCTACCTAATCATCTCTCCATTGCAAGAGCCTTTATTTGTTCACATCTGCAAAGACTCTCCCCCCAATAAGGTATCATTGACACGTTCGAGGTATTAAAATGCAGATATCTTTTGGGGGTACTGTTTTTCAGTCTTCTACTGAACTGTTCTACGGAACTGTTTGAGAAGTTCACTTCTCTAGGCATTGTTTTCCCCATTTATGACATGAGATGGCTGGGCTAGATGACCTCTGAAGCCTTTGTAGTTCTACAACTTTACCTTGCCTCATAAGCCAAGCGGCTGGGGCAGGCATTCTCTGGTCCTGCCTCTCCTCTCAGCCCTGGAAGCCGTGTCTAGGGTAGGGGGCACATTCTCCTTCCCACCCACAGCCATTTCCTGGGGAGTCACAATTGCCTGAGGTGTTGGGGCTCGTCACTGAAAGGTGGGCTTGAGCAGCCTTGTGTTCTCACGTGCTGCTTGTCAGACCTGTCGCCCTGTCTGCAACAACACCCTCTTGAGCTCAGAAGCCTCATTCAGGGGAGGTAGGCCCAGGTCAGTGAGTAGGAAATAAAGATAGCAGTGGAGAAGGCACAGAAGCAAGGCCTTTCTCCTGACCCCGGCACCTACTGCATGCTTTTCTAGAGGACCTCCAATCAAGTCCCTCTGGAACATCTTGGGTGCAGAGGCAGCAAACCCCTGCCCTCTGGCCCCCTCCTCTCCATCCCAGCTGCATGGTTTCCTACAGTAAATACATGACCTCATGTCTGGCTGCCTGGCATTCTGGAAACTGTCCAAGGAGCCTAGGTAGGTAGGAATCCCGAGTCCCTCAGTGTAGAGAACCACCACCCCAGATAGAGAAGTCAGCCCTGTCCTCTTGGATTTTTTTTTTTTGTATTGGGAATTGAACTCAAGCGTGCTTAACCATCTAGCCACACCTCATGTCCTTTTTATGTTTTATTTAGAGACAAGGTCTTGCTAAGTTGCTTAGGGCCTCTCTAAGTTGCAGGCTTTGAACTTTCAATCCTCCTGCCTTGGCCTCCCAAGCCACTAGGATTACTGGAGTGTGCCGCTGTGCCTGGCTGCTCTTAGATTTTAAAGGAGTTTGTGGTTTGGAGCCCTAGCACATGGCAAGCACTATGCTGGATATTCTTATTTCTCTCAAAACAATAATCCAGAAGTCTGTGTCATTCCTTCCAGTTTTACAGGTAAAGAAAAAGAGACTTGGATAAATCACAGATGGGCCCATGATCCCTCAGCTCACTGAGTGACAGCCTGGGATCTGAAGCTGGCCTGGCTAGACTCCAGCACAGGCCTCTCACTTGCCTCCATCCCTGAGCCATCCCACACACCACTCTTGCCCCAGCCCGACTGTCTCTCCCGGGTCTCTTTGCCAGGCATGTCCTTCTCCACCTTTCAAACTTTGATCAGCTCTCACCAGCATCATTATCCCAGAAAAATGATCATTCTTTTCCAGCGGGCTCCTTACTCCTTGCTTCATACCAGACCGCACTTGTCTTTACTGTAAAATTTCCCTGCAGACATTGGGTTAATGTTGACTGATGCTGGATGGAACTGGGGACAGGTCCTGGACCTTAGTATTTTATCTGAAGACTGGTGAGATTGGACAAATCTACCATTCTGTTCTTGTCACCACAGTTATGACTTCCTCTAGCCTCTCCCAGGCTTAACTACCAAGCACGGGATACTGAGTGTATCCTGCTGGAGAGAGAATAGGAGCCAGCATCAACCCCTCCCCGCACCCCGCCACCATCCAGTCTTCAGTGTATCATCCAACACTGCCCAAGGTCTGGAACACTCAAGAAACCCATGAGTACCCATATGACTCCCTTTCTGCTCCAGTCTTGGGGCACATACCAGGGAATGGTTTCTAGCCAGCCTCCCTCTCCTGGCTCTTATTGGCCTCATGGCAAAGAGCACCATCTTTGTAGTTCAAACACTGGCTCTGCCACTCTAGTTGTCTTTGGACCTCTCCAACCTCAGATTCTTCACCCATCAAATGGGATTGTATCACTTCAGAGTGTTGCTATAAAGAATAAAGGAGCAAAGCACAGCAGATAGCATAAGGTAAGACTGTTTAAAGGGAGATCCTCAGGATGGACTCCTCCTCAGGAGACCCTGGAGCATGAGATTCCCAGTCTTCATGCCCAGGACTGAATCCTGGTGCCCACTCGTGGCCCAGGGCAATGGCACTGAGCACTGTCTGCTGCATGAAGGTCCTGTCTTCTACCCTGTCTCCAGTTTAGAGCCCAACTAATGTGTGCCTTCTGTATAAAGCATCCTGATGCTTCTGAAGGGCCAGTTTCTGCAGCATCCCATCCCAATCTGACCAGCGGGGCCATACCATATTCCCAAGACCCAGACCACCCTGTGGATCTCTGCTTTCCCTTAATCTGCCATAACCTTTTCCTATCTTCTGTTTTGTTACCCCTGCCCAATTCCCTGCAAGCTCTGATAGTCTCCCTTTGGCCAATGGATCACTATTCATGTGAAGGCACAGCCCTTGGGGATACCTGCTGGTTTATGGAATAGCCAATTGGAGAAATTCATAAATACCTTACAGATTGCTTTCAGACCACAGTGGAATTTTTGGCAGACCCATGGGTGCACACAGTATTTCAAGAACTGATATTATTGCTAGATCAATTAAGATTGGATTTTATCGGGGTTAGGTGACAAATGATGACATCTGAAGCATGGGAACAGTCAAGACAGTGTGATAATCTAACAAGCTGTTAGCAATACAAACCAACCCAGACTGAGAAGAAGCTAAAAAGATAAGATTTAAACAAGCAAACAAAAAAATGAGTCCAGTCTTTTTACTTACCATAGTTGCACTATCCTTGTGCCAGAGAAACTCAATATCCCGCCTACCCTTCCATCGAACTTTTGTTCCCCTCTCCTGTTTCTACTGCAGTTCTCACCCACGGAGTGAGAGGGAGCAGTGCCCGTGCTGGCAGGACCCAAGAGGCCACCTAGGCTGTGGGGCCCCAGCATGGCTGTGTCCCCAAAATCATCACAAGTGCTTATAAAAATACAGATTCCTGGGTTATATTCAAGTCCATTGACTCTGAACTTCCAGAATAAGAAGCCTGGGAAACTGAAATTTTTAGAAACTTCCAGGTCATTCTCTTGAGTACTAGAGTACCACTGTCTTTGCCCAATCCTCTGCCATCCAGATGAGTTTTATGGAGGACAAGGAGTGAGGGGGGCTGGCTCGGGGTCAGAACCAAATCCAGAGGGACTGAGTAGTCCACAGTGTGATCCTCTTGTTGTGTACAGTTCTGTCTATGTTGCCCTATAGAGCGTCAACCCATTACTGCCCACAGGTGTACCTGGGGCCACCAGTGCTAGGACTCTGAGGTCAACTACCAGCTGTAAGTGCCATCTTTCATCTGCACACTGTGGGTGGCCATGCAGTTTCTACTTTCCTCTGATTCTACCCAGGGGGCCTGCTGGGCTCTGCCAATGGGCTCCAAGCATGGGATCTTTCCAACTAGTTTTGCCTCCAGGAGAACAGGCCCTGGAAAATAATTCCATGTGCCATTCCAATTTTTGAATTTTTTTTAGATGTGTCTGCATTCTTCTGCATTTCTGAACTCTGTCATTGAATATATGTTCCTCTTGGGGCAGGCCCCTCAGGCTGACAAAATCTTGAATTACCAAGATGATTCTTTTCATCTTCTCCAAGGCAGGAAGCACTGTGTTGAAGATCACAGTCCATGTTTTGAATTCAGGGAAGTTCAGAGACAAAGGGCAGTATCTCAGTGGAAGGGGACAGAGTTGGTATTAGGATCTCTTAATTCCTTACTTCTGCACAGTTAATATTTTGTCAAACAAGGATGATCCACATGGCATCCTAATGTAAGGAAAATATTTTCTGCATCTGATTTCATAGTAAAGAAGACAATATGTACCCATAGCTTTTATGTGGTTTTCTGTTTTGAGGATGAAACAAGCACCAGTCTTCCCACCCCAAATACAAAATTAACATGTTTCATAGTTTACAAAACACTTTCACATGTATTATCACTCTTAGCTTTCAAAATCCTACAAGATAAGCATTGTTCTATTATATCAGATTCTTTCTGCAGATGAGGAAACTGGGAGTCAGAGAGTCCTTCCATCCCACCACTCACTCTGTCTCTCTGAAGGCAAAGACTCCCTCTGGGGTCAGTCCTGCCCCAGTGACTCCACTGGGTCCAGGATCCTATTCTGTCCCCATCTCCTCCCTAATCAGAAGTTTCTTAATCTTCTTTGCCACCATCAGGGTTAATTCCTTCCATTTAAGCTGTAATATTGATTCAATTTTTGGAAATGACAAACAATATCAGTCAAGCAAAGTAGTTGATGTTTTACAATTTTGTGTAAATACACTGAGACCAAGAATATCCTGTAGGGCTTCCATTTGCCCCCCACATCTATTTTTCCACATCCTTCTTCTTGCTCTGTGCTGTAAGGTTGGTCCACTTAGGCCTGGACAATGGGCTGGGCTCCCATGCCTTTCAGCCATGAAGTTAGGTCCAGCTTGGGCAGAACTGCAATAAGACATGTGAGGAAGAGTGGTGTGGTGTACATTCAGATATGCCCCTGCTCCCCTTCTTCCTGCAGAGGTCCCAGCTCCTGTCAGTCCCCTCCTTACTCCCTCTCTGCAAGTTCGAGGAAGCACCTTCTCCCTACTCCTTTAAGCCAAGGAGTAACAGTAGCAGTGCCCTAGAGGTCCATACTGGATCAGAGGCAACAAGAAAATTGAGTGTTCCTTCAGTGAATGCTTTTATGATGGTCATTTTTTTTCAGAACATTATCCGAAAAAAAAAGCATATTCTGCCTCGGCCTCCCAAGTCATTGGGATGATAGGCATGTGCCACTGTGCCTAGCCTCCTTGCTCTCAATCTCTCTCTCTCTCTCTCTCTCTGCTTCCCAGCTGCCATGAAGTGAGTAGCTTTCCTCCACCATGCCCTTCTGCCATGATGTTTCTTCATTTCATCAGATAACAATGGACTGGACCCTCTGAAAGTGAACCAAAGTAAAGTTCCTTCTCAAAACACACAAACACACACACACACACACACAAACACACACCAACTATTGTAAATCTGCAAAGCAGATATAGCAAAACTCACATTATTTTAAATGTAAATATTTCATTTTATCCCCAATTGAACGTATTATAATATTTTTTTCCTCACTTTAATGGAAGCAAATTCATCAACTATACTTGAAAATGTACATCCGTTCTTGACTTTTCCAAGTGAGAATTATAAGTTATAATAAAAGAGTGGAAATAACTTTAAAAATATGTTTGATAAATGTAAAACTTTAGCAAACTTTCTTAGTTTGGAAATAAATGAAAGAAAAAGTATGGTAACTGGAAATATATGAATCATGACAATGAGTTTTAATTATATGAATAGTATATATCAAATAGAAATTAAGATTTTAAATGTCTTCATTTCACATTTGAAATATAACAAATTAAAGTTGCTCAAATTTCTAACTATAGAAAAATGAAAACACTGTAGAAAAGTTTCCATAAATACAAAAATTGGACTTTGAACAATTTATCTATACAAATTTATTTGTACAAATCTAATGTACAAAAAGCAGTCACTGATGTGGCTCTTTAGATAGTTTAATGCTGTAAGCCCTGTTGAAATTACATCTGAAATAATTTTGACTGACATGCAATATCAATAATTTATAATGTAAAATCAGTATTGTGTTTGGATCTTCTAAAATGAATTCATGAATTTTACTTCAGGTAATATTATCCAAATTTGGAAATGGCCTTGAGAATCCTTTTTTTAATACTAGTTATAATGTTGCCCTGCTAAGGAATTTTGGTAAACTGAAGCTGACTAATAATTATTTAAGATAGTCACTCTGTCAAGAGAAACTGTCAAACATTGCAATTCTTTCAACTGAATATGACTTGAGTAAATACGTGGGTCCTAAAAATAGTATTAATAAGTTTGCTTCCATTTTAAGCCACAAAAGTAAAATTATAGTAGTTCTGGTTTTGATGTAAATAGAATATTTAAATTTAAAATAGTGTGGCAAGTTTTATATACTTACTTTTCAATGCTTTTAAAAGTCCTTTAATATTATGGGGAAAAATTAACCACTAACAATGCACAAATACATGAACACATTTTTTCCCCTTATGCATCAGGTTCTCATATGCTTGGCATGCCATTGGCAGAGGGTACTTTTTATTAAGATTTTGATATATTATCCAGCATGGATTTTTTACATACATTTCAATTTGAAAAAATAATTACCTTAAAGATTATTAATCTGATTGCAGAGTTTTTGAGGTTCCCTTAAATTTTGCATACAGAGCAAGTGGCTCATGTGTCTCACCCTGGGTAATGGGATCTTGCTGGTCTTTGTTCCAGGGCACTGCACAGCCTCAGGGCCACTCCTTTGTAAAGGGTGCAGTCATCCCCACTTACCCATGGTTTTGCTTTCTGTGGTCTCAGTTTCCCATGGTCCACCACGGCCCAAAAATATTAAATGGAAAATTCCAGAAATAGCAATACATATGTTTTAAAGGGCTTTCATTATAGTATATTGTTATAATTGTTCTGTTTAATTATTATTGTTGTCAATCTCTTACTGTGCCTAATTTGTAAATTAAACTTTATCCTAGGTATGCATGTATAGGAAAAAATCCTGGTCTATATGGGATTGAGTACTATGCATGGTTTCAGGCATCTACTGGAGGTCTTGGAACATATCACTCATGGATGGGGGGTATCCTAATGCTAGGGTACCTACATGCTCTTCTCAAATTGCCTGATTTGACTGTGCCTCTGCTTTCTGCTCATACAAAAATGTGAAGGCACTTGTCCAAGGTCACACAGCATGTAAGGTAGCGAGGGTTTAAGTCTGCTTCTGCAGAACCTAAAGTGCTTGCCCCTTTTATTGTTGAATAATATTCCATTGTGTATATATACCACAGTTTCTTTATCCATTCATCTATCGAAGGGCATCTAGGTTGGTTCCACAGGTAAATGGATGGAGTTGGAAAATATCGTGCTAAGTGAAGTAAGCCAATCCCAGAAAACCAAAGGCCAAATGTTCTCTGATAAGTGGATGCTGATCCATAATGGGGGAGGGGACACAGGAAGAATGGAGGAACTTTGGTCAAAGGGGAGGGAGGGGGAAGGGGGCACGAGGACAGTAAAGATGGTGGAAGAAGATGGACATCATAGCCCTAGCTTCATGTATGACTGCATATATGATGTGATTCTACATCATGTACAACCAGAGAAATGAAAAGTTGTGCTCCATCTGTGTGCAATGAATCAAAATGCATTCTGCTATCATGTATACCTAGATAGAATAAATAAATAAATTTTTTAAAAAATAAAGTGCTTGCCTTTGTGTGGTGGCCTCCCTCATGAGAGCAGGACTTGCCTAAAGCGTGGCTGTCCAGGGCTCAGGCAGCTCCCCAAGGCACCTGTCCATCCTGTCCAATCCAGAAGTGGAGGCTGAGCCAGGCCTGATTCCAGCTCCCTCCCGGGCCAGGCACACTGCTGGGTGCTTTCCTTACAAGCAGAAGAGTGACAGAGCCTTGGCTCCACCTGGGAGTCCCCAGGCCTTGGGCAGGCAGGCTTTTGGAGAGGTTTTGATGCTGGATTTGCTTTTTACTTTTCCAAGTCATCCACTAATTGAAAATGACTCCATGCAGCTGTCAGCCTGGAGGCCTCGGGTGTCTGCACCCCAGCCTGTGCCAATTGCACAGATCCCGTTTGTGATGACCTCAAGCACATAAGCCCAGGAAGACATTAACAACTGTTTATTTGTGCCTGATGAGAAGGCGCTGGAGAGTGCAGGCCTTGGGGCTCCCAAGGCTGGAAGTGCTCCTAGGAAGCCAGAGATCCACATGCTAGGAGCTTGTTCACAAGTATAAAGGGGTCCCACCCTGCCTGCCAGGGGCAGGGGCAACCTGAGCAGAGGAGGGGCCTGGAATGGGGCTCTCCTCTCCTGCTGCAGGAGCTAAAAACACCAAGTACAAGAATTTTGCTTCAAAAGTCATCAACAGAATGACTTTCTGTGGACACAATTCCTGGGCAGAATTTACCCTTTCCACAAGACAGCAAAGACTGGCTTACCTTTCCTAGGTCTCACTGGCAAAATGGAAGTAACTCTAGTACCTACCTCTTAAGTTGAGGCAGGGAAGAAATGGTTTTGCCCAATTTGAAGAAGAAAATCAAATGCTCAGAGAAAAGTGAATTGTTCAAAGTCCAATCATGTTACGATTATTAGGGATGCAATGGGATTTAATTTACATTTTTCTGAATTCTAAGGTTAATGTTGTTTGAGCTGTGCTATAGATTTGCCCATTCACTTAATGATTATTTTACAAAATGAGATATTTTTAAATGTTAGGAATATTAATGTGAATGTTTAAGTATTCATTCCACAAATATTTATTACTCAGATGCTCAGAGAAAAATACTGTTCAAAGTATATGATGCCACATAAGACACCCAAGATCTCTACCCTCAGGCAGCTCATAAACATCAACATAGCAGTACATAAACAAAAACACAGTATCATATAAGGCAGTGGCAAGCACTATGAAGAAAATAGAGCAGGGTCAAGGGATAGAGAGGAAAGGATGTCAAGGGAGGGAAGGTTGGGGAAATGGTAATGGTGGCTATTTTCACTCTGGAGGACAAAGAAGCTCTTTATAGAGTGGGAATCTGAACAAAGATTAGAATGCCATGAAATAATGGTCCATGAGACAATCTGGGTCTGGAAGGTCACAGGCAGAGAATATGCTACATGAAGTAATTTTACTTTCCATACCCTGAAAAATAAAATTAAATCATGCAGACAATTACTTGTATGCTTTTACACATGGGGCTGAACTTAGGGAGGGAAGTTGTATTTTTAAGAAATAAATAGATAGTGCAGAGCAAGTGCAAAGGCCCTGTGGTGGAAATGTTTGCTGGATTCAAGGTGAAGTAATGTCAGTGTGACTAGAGCAGGGTTAGAGAGGTGATCAAGGACAGCCAGGTCATCTGGGGCCTAGCAGGCTCTGATGAAAAATTTGATTTTTATTTTAAATGTGATGAAAAGTCATGAAAAATTTGCATTTTAATTTAAATATGATAAGAAGCCACTGGAGGTTTTTTGAATTGAAGATTAACATATTCTGATGTATATGTGAAGAGGATCTTCCTGCCTACTGATTAGAATAGAATGTAGGGGAGAAGAAAGAATGGAAGAAGAAAAATCGGTCATAAAATTTTGCAAAAGCACAGGTGGGAGGTGTTGTGGGGTTGCACTGGGGTGGTGTTGAGAGTGCTGGTGAGCACTGAGTAGAACTTTCTATACTGTGAGAGAAAACTACAGGAGGTGCAGTGGGCACCATATGCTGTAATGTTAGGGGAATGGAGGCATGATAATAAGTTTTCCATTATTGCAGCAATCGACTTAAGAGGAAAGATCTATTTTGGCTCATGGCCTCAGGAGTCAGTCCATGGTCACTTGGCTTTGCTGCTTTGGGCCTCCTTTATGGCTGGAGGGCATGGCAGAGGAGGCCTCTTCACCTAGTAGTGGCAGAGAAGCAAAGATTGACAGGAAGCGGCAGGGGGCCCTCATCTCCTTTAAGAACGTGACCCCAATGACCTAGCTCCCTCTCAATGGTCCCCATCTCCTAAAGGTTCCACCACTTCCCAACAGTGTCAAATGCTAAGGGTCAAGTCTCTCTTATACAGGCTGTTTGGGACATTTCTGATTTAAACTACAGCAGGAGGGATCTTTGCTAGAGGTGGGTGAAGCTGTGGGAGGATGGGTGAGGAGAAGATGAACTCAGGAGTTTAGCTTTGACCATTACTGGTATTTTCAAAGAGAAATGCCATTGGAGGAAGTTTTGAAGAACTATCAACTCAGAAGTAATCTTTGCAATTGATCATTTAAATTGTCGGTCATTGACTAGTCTGGGGTCAACTCCAGAATTTTGGAAGAAATAACTAAATCCTCATCTAACAGTTGATTGGCATATGCTCCTGGTGTTTTTCTGCACTTTTGGGATGAGGAACAAGTAAGATGGAGGGCAGGTGCTCATTATTATATCTTTTCCATCCTCAGGCTTAGCCAGTGCCTTGTGAATTCATAACACACCTCTAATAAATGTTAACTTATTAGAGGGAAGTGGAATGCTTGCACAAGAAAGCAGGGTCAACCTTCAGCAAAACTCTAAGATGTGGACACATCCTTAGGGCTCCTGCTCCCTGCCCATGTGGTTCCGGTAACCTCATGGAGTCCTCTGCTAGAACACTTTCCATCCTCATAGGAGTCCTCTTCCAACTATAAAAAGATCATTCCTGCACCTGCTTTCCACTTCACCAGACAGCTCATGCCCTGGGATGGGAGGTGGGAGGGGAGCTCATCTATCTGAGGTGTAGAAGGCGTATTGTTATTCAAAGGACTGATTTTTCTCAGGTCACAAGTTTAGATACCATGGCTAGCCCAGTAGCTGATACTGTATGTCACCCAGTTCAGGGGGGTTTCTTTTTTGTTTTTGTTTTTTGGTTTTTTGGTACTGGAGATTGAACTCAGGGGCACTCGGTCACTGAGGAATAATAACTATCATTCTAACAATATACCAATGATGGCGAGATATCGTTTGAGAAGGTACCCACATCCCCAGCCCTATTTTGTGTTTTATGTAGAGACAGGGTCTCACTGAGTTGCTTAGCACCTCGCCGTTGCTGAGGCTGGCTTTGAACTGGCGATTTTCCTGTCTCAGCCTCCCTAAGTGCTGGGATTGCAGGCTTGCATCACTGCGCCCAGCTTGTCACCCAGTTTTTAAGAGATTTTGAAAATAAAATTATGTAGGTGATTGCTTATATGCCTTTATTTGTAGGTGCTATAGTTTGGATCTTAAAATGTCCCTGAAAGGTCCATGTGTTAAAGGATTGGTTCTTAGTCAGTGGCACTACTGGGAAGTGGCAGAGGCTTTAAAAGGTGGGGCCTAGTGGAAAGAAGTTAGGTCACTAGGGGAGTGTCCTTGAGGAGATATTGGTACTTCAGCCCTTCCTCTTTCTCTTTTTGCATTTCCTGGCCACCATGAGGCGAGCAACTTCCTTCACAGTGCACTCCTATATGATGTGCTGCCTTAGCACAGGCCCAAAAGCAACCGGACCAACCAACTAAAATCTGAAACCATCAAAACTGTGAACCAAAATAAACCTTTCTTCTTCTTCTTTTTCTTTTTTTCTTTTTTTGGTACAGGGGATTGAATTCAGGGGTACTTGATCACAGAGCCACATCCCCAGTGTAATTTTGTGTTTTATGTAGAGACAGGGTCTCCTAAATTGCTTAGTGCCTTGCCATTGCTGAGGTTGGCTTTGAACTCATGACTCTCCTGTCTCAGCCTCCAAAGTGCTGGGATTACAGGCGTGAACCACCATGCCTGACTTAAACCTTTCTTCTTAAGTTGATTATCTCAGGTAATTTGTTACAGTAACAGAAAGCTAACATAAATGGACTTACAAGAAGAAAGTTGCACTTTTAAGAAATACCTTAGGCAGTACAGAGGAAGAAGAACCACCATGTGCAATGATATTCAAGAGTGCAAAATAAGGGAGGGGACTAGGATACCTGTGAGGTTGATCCTGAGTGTATCATCAATTGGCTATGGCTGCATAACAAACTATTCCAAAACAACCATTTATCATTATATACAAGTCAGAATGGTCAGCTGCACCATTCTGCTGATGTAAAGCAAAAAGAGTGGACACAATTCTGAACCAGGCATGATTAGTCTAGGTGGCTCTTCTGGGCTTGGCTGGGGCTCACTCGCATGTCTGATTCTTGGCTGGCTGGTGGCTATTGGCTACTCTAGAATGGCCTTGGCTGGGCCAGCTGGCATTGTTCCATGCATCTCATCCTTTAATAGGCTAGTTATAGGGAAATGTTGGCAGCAACAAATGTTCCAAGAGAAATAGAAGGGTTGCATAGTGCTTCTTGAAATTTCAGCCTACAACTTACACATTGATACTTTGAGTACATTCATTTAGTCAAAGCAGCCACAAAACCAGTCCAAGTTGAAGGAGTCGAGGAATGGGTCCTACATTGCAAGGGGCTTGGATACAGGGTGAGGCAGAGAATTGAGGCCTTATTTGCATTCCATTTACTCTGGGAAACAACTTGGCTTTTCTTCTTTTGCCACACAGGGTCCTCATGATGCATGGTAGTGGCATACTCCAAGGGAAAGACAGCCCCAGGGTATAGGCAGACAGGGGCATGGGCACCAGGAAGGAGGCTTTCAACTTTCTGTAATGCCCAGGAATTCTCCACTGCAAGGCTTCTCACTGCAAGGCTTCTCAGCCCTTTTGTGAATGTCGCCTGGGTGTGGGCATCAGAAGCTCCCAGCTTTCCCCAGCTGACATGGGTTTGGACATCACTCAGCACAATCTCTGCCCTTTGCAGAAAACAGAAGCCCAGAGAAACGACTCCATCAAGACTACACAGCTCCTCTTGGCTCCAGGATAATCTAGGGATATTTGAAGACTCAGGAAGACTTTTCTTTTTACTTTAAAAATGCAGAATGACAACCCTTTCCTAAGGTGAAATATAATGTCAAAATTACTCGGTTGTAGGAGAATATTTTAGAAATGAGAACGAGATTTCAGAATTTCATGGGGTAGGGGTGTAATTTACAAAGGAATCAAACACTGAGGTCAGAGGTGTTCAGGGACCGTTGAAGGGTCTCCAAGCTGCCTGGCAGCAACATAGTGGGACTTGGTGTCAAGGCACTTGTCTACAAGCAGGTTATCCTAGAAGGAAAAAATCTTGGCAGTATTTTTCTTGGCTGATTCAGATTTCTGTCCTGAACCTTCCTTCTATTCCACCATTGTATATTTCCTCCATCTCTTCATCAAAGAAAATGCCTAAGCTAGGGCTTTACCAACATTTATTTATTCAACATAACAACATCTATTTGTGGAATGCCTGCTATAGGCTGGGTGATCTCCTCGGTGCTGGTAGATGTGAAACAAAAGAATGGACACAATCCTGGCTTTTAACTTGCTTGCATTCTCATGAACAATCAGTGGGCACAAGACATCAGACCAAGAGAACAGACAGGAGAGGGTAAAACAGTACAGAAGCTAGCCACATGGTGCCAGGCTGACCATTCCATCCTGGATGGTCAAGAAAGGTGCCCTGAGGAGGTGACCTTCTATGTGGCCACCTGAAAGAAAGAGCATTCAAGGCAGACAGGACAGCTGGTGTGAGAGAGAGCTCTCTATGCCTGCAGCATGGCCTAACCTGTCACCTCTAACACATCGCAGGTTTTGCTCTCCAAACAGAGTTTTTTAAAACATTTTTTTCCTATTGGAAAACAGACTGTCAATGTTGGCTCAGAAACCATTTGCACGGCTGTCGGAAGAATAAACATGCAGGCCCTTGTGTCTCGATAGCCTTTAGAGGAGCCAGCGCCCTGGTGTGTGGGGCAAGAAAGATGTGAACCCTGGAACCGAATCCAATTTCTCCCAAACCCGGGTAACAAGATCTCAGAGACTTGACAAGCAGACCCTCTCCCCACTTCCCTCTGGCTTCCCTTCCTTCTCCGCTGGCCATGTCCCTGCCCCCTGGAATTCATGGGCAGAACAGCTGCACAGGGGGCTCAGTTTTCAATGAAACAATAAAATACTCCTGCGTGTCCTTAAGGGTATGGCATTTATGACTGGGGTGGGCCGGCTTCCTTGCAAAGATGCCCCCTCCCCAATTCCCAGGCTCGCCTGTCCAGACGCCCACATGTCCCACAGCCTGTCCTTAAGCCTCTGGGAACTGCAGCAGGGGTGCCTCAAGACGTCCCTGCCCAACATGGTAGTACAGAAAAGGACATGCACATCCAGTGTCCAGGAGGAAGTTGGCAGAGGGAGTACAGAAGCCATCCAGCTCGCACACTCCCTGACACCTTGCCCTCCGCAGAACACCCACTTCCCCGCCCCATACACTCAGCTGCCTGGAGTGAGCTGTCTGCTCTCTGGTTCAGAGGCAGGGAAGCCCTCTCTGGCTCAGAGAGAAAAGCAAGTGGGTGTGGTCCATATTCCCATCCAAGTTGCACCCACCCCACTCCCTCTGCCCTCAAGCTCTTCTCTAAGGCACCACAAAGTCCCTGACTTCATAAGTTTCCCATTT
>PVHX01012063.1:0-61084 GCA_004024805.1 Geosciurus inauris | reverse complement strand
CAGTCTCCATACTGCTTTCCAGATTGGTTGCACCAATTTGCAATCCCACCAGCAATGTTTAAGTGTACCTTTTTCTCCACATCCTCGCCAGCACTTATTGTTGCTGGTGTTTTGGATAGCTGCCATTCTGACTGGGGTGAGATGAAATCTGAGGGTAGTTTTGATTTGCATTTCTCTAATGGCTAGAGACGTTGAACATATTTTGTGTTTTATTTAGAGATAGGGTTTCACTGAGTTGCTTAGTGCCTCACTTTTGCTAAGGCTGGCTTTGAATTTGTGATCCTCCTGCCTCAACCTCCTGAGACCCTGGAATTACAGGTGTGCTCCATTGTGCCTGGCAAGATTTGGCTTTCACCCATGCTTATTCACTATCTTCCTAGCTGTGTATTTGGCAGATCATCACTGAGCTTCATAATAAGCAATTCTGCCTCCCAGTGCCCTTCTACTCATGCCAGCCTCCATTTTTGCTTCCATACTTAATCCAATATTCTTTGGTCAGCCCTATGGCATATCAATAATTCTAGGATGGGAGGGAACTTGAGCATGTGTTCCACTTATATGATCCTTTGACTCAATTAATTATAACATGGTGGTGTTAAAAAAGAATTGACCCTTCCACAAGCCAGTTCACATTGCATAGGCAAGAACTCTGAAAGCACGTGCCTGAATCAGCGGCATCAGTGGGACTTGGAAAATTTTTAGAAATACAAATTCTTAAGCCTAACACAGGATGTACCAAATCAGAAACTTTGAGTGGAGCTTAGGGCTCAGTAAACTGTAATGTAACAAGCTTTCTGAGTAATTCCTGTGTGAGGAACACTGACATAGTGAAATGCCTATTGACATGTTCTTTTGATCTTTCATTATTAACATGAATTTCTACTATCAGCTAGCCACTGCTAAGAACATCAAGATGCTAGAGAAAGAAGAGAAGGTGAAATAAAATTTTTCCATAGGGTTGTTCTAGGGTCCAAACTATTTTACATTGATTCTCACATTGCCCCAGGATTAGAACAAGAAATCAAAAGAGTGGCACCAACTGATAGTATGAACAACACAACACAAAAAATATTCCAATATAACATTTACCCAAAGAGCATTATTTTCTAAGGGGAGGATGAAACTCTTTTCTAGCTTATAGGAAAAAGCAGTATCCAGGAACTCACACATGGGACTACACTGCACATAGCTTTGTCAATGAGACTATATACAAGTGAGGTATATTGGCACCAGCCTGTAATCCCAGAGACTCACGAGGCTGAGGCAAGAGGATCACAAGTTCAAGGCCAGCCTGGGCAACTTAGTGAGACCTTGTCTCACTATACAATTAAAAAAAAAAAAAAAAGCTGAAAGTGTAGCTCAGTGGTACAGTGCCCCTGGGTTCCATTAAGCCCAGTATCAAACAAACAAACACAAAACAAGACTGTATGACAATTAATATTTTTTAAAGTTCATAGCCTTTTATTTAATAAAAGTTTCATTATGCATGTGTAAGACATTCTCTCTCTCTCTGTCTCTCTCCCACCTCTCAGACACACACACACACACACACACACACACATTGCACTTTTAAGATAGAAAGGTATGCTGCCTTATCAGCACGTTTAGTTGATAACAAATCAGAGTCTGGAGTAGAGGCAGTGGAAGTCATCCTTGAAGATTAGTGCTTTTTAAACAATGTACATCTCTATAGTAGCATCAAAGCCCACAGGATTACACCCACAGACAAGGAAATGATGTCATGCACTCAAACCAAAAACATGAACAACCTAAAGAACTTTCATCTTTTATCAGTTTTATGGATTAAGTTTTTAAAGTAATGATTTGCTTGATATTTGTTCTCCTCAAAAGTTAAAAGCCCATACTATCATGTTGAATTTATTAGGGAGGATTTCTTTCCACAGTGGTTTGAAATCAATTGTGTCTTACACCATTAAAAAGAATAAATGTACCTTCACAAGTGTGAAGTTTTATATACCAAGACAACATGAGAAAGGAAACTTGAAGGGGAGAGACATTAACCTGTCACTTCTATTCATTGTCCTATATGATTTTTTTTTTTGGAATTAATTATGCTATGGTTGCTTCAAGTGCTGTTCACACAGAATTCAAAATGAATTAACACTACTTTTAAAAACAACTAGTTATTCTTTTACTCTAAGTGCTATGCCTCTGAACATTTAATGATTAACATTGATCCCCAAACTTAAGAGGTTCCATTTCACTTCGCCTAGTTTTTGTAAATCTGTATGAAACTATTACTGATTTCCATTTACTTAGTTCCTAATTCAATACAAACACATTTCTGTTCTAGGTTCCATTTGTGTGGCAGAGGGGTAATAGTAGCTCTAGTTAATAAACACAATCTCATAAAACCATAAGAACAATATAGCTGAAGTTCGTTTCAAAGATGAGTGAAACAGGATTCTGAGAGTTACCATTTAGCAGCTGTCACAAGGTGAGACATGAAGTGACTAACGTAGTAACTGAAACTAACTCTATTTCACACAAATTCAGGTTAGTTCACAATTGCTGTGTTAACCATTCCAGATGCTGTCGAGTGATACAATTTGAAGATCAATAATCTAGAAAATAATAAAGGTCAGTGACACTTTGTCCATAATTCATTATTCTAATGTAATCAGCATGGCTCAGCCATTTACTGTATAACAAATAAATGAGAGATTCAAGAACAACTAACCCCCTCAAGATGTTTTTGATCTAAAGCTGTGCTGTCCAATGTGATTACCACTGGTTACCTGTGGTTATTGAAATTTGAATTAATTAAAATTAGTTAAATTTAAAATTCAGTTCCTGTGTCAGACTATCTACATTTAAATGTTTAAAAAAGGAGACTTATGCTAGGGGCTATCATGGACCGTGCAAAGTGTTTCCATCATAACAGAACCTTCCATTAGTACTAGTCTAGTCAGAATCTGCTTAATTAACTCTTGGGCAAGTGTTACAATGATTTTTGATGTGACACAATTGATGAAAGACATTCTATCTTTGCTATGTTGAAATTTCCCCATGTCTATTATGCCTTCAAAGTCAACACTGAAGCAAAGAACGACACTGGGAAATATCACTGCTCAAAAGAAGAGGTAGACACATGCTAGAATTCAGATATAGGCGATGTGTATTGCAATATAGTTTTTCATATGTAAATTATGGTGAAGTAAAAAAGCAGACCCTGCTGTATATTTTAATTTGGTAGAAAAAAAGCATTATGTCCTCTGTAGAAGTTCATCAAAAAATGTTAATCTGAAAGTGTTCTAGATTAAAGACATTGCTCTAAACTAAGTTTAAGTAGCTATACAAGGGCTAAACAAGGAAGACTTAGCCATTGAGGTATTAACTCCTATTTAGGAAACCAAGGTGTGTAAAACCAAATAAAACATGTCCCACTACTGCTGCTTCTAGAGCCTTGCTTTCCATAACTTTCTTCTCTAAACCTGACCTTCTACTGCCCTTTGATGCAAATTAGTAGTCCATTTGAACAGGACTTTATGTTTTAAAGAGCATTTTGTAACTTAGATTTCATTTATCTCTTTTTTCCCCTCAATTAGTATCTGAAGTGGAAAAACTGCTACATAGAAAAGGTGCCTATACTATGATAGTTCATTTAATTTTTATGGCTCTTTTTGCTACTAATGAACTGTGAAGTCGAGTGAAATGAGGATGAGAAAAGTTAGAGTTAAGGACAAGCTTGTTGAAACTGGAGATGATACCATGTTTATCTTTCTTCCTATATATATTTTTAATAGGGTACAAAGTAAAAGCTGGGAAGAGAAATCTCAACTCTATAAATGTGTACACATAAGCAAACTAAGGTACAAAGCAAAAGAATGTTCTTGTTGTTTTGGCTCACGTTAGAATGAGCCTGCCTGGAAATTGGGTGCTGCTGCAGCTTCTTGCTGTTTGGGTTTGCCAGCTCACTGCAATCCCTCTCCACTAAGTAGTTAAGGTTACTGATAAACTAGGTTAGAGTTGCTTGTGTTTGGCAAACAGATAAATTTAGTCTTTGACACTGGTATTAAGATCAGAGGCAGGCCCAGCAGGGTGGCTCAAGCCTGGAATCCCTGAGGCTGAGACAGGATCCTGAGTTCAAAGCCAGACTTGGTGACAGTGAGGCACCAGGCAACTCAGTTGAGACCCTGTCTCTAAATAAAATGCAAAATAGGACTGGGGATGTGGCTCGGTGGTTGAGTGCCCCTGAGTTCAATCCCCAGCACAACCTCCAAAAAATAAATAAATAAGATCAAAGCAGTTCACAGCCAGTTGACTGGTCAATCATGGTCCTTTATTTATTTATTTATTTATTTATTTATTTATTTATTTATTGGTTAATCCAGTAGGGTTTTGTTATTGCTCATATTTGGGTTATGGAAATCCACAATTTTCAATCAATATGAATACCTTTTTCAGGAATGGACTCAGATAATATTCTTCCCTCTATTCGCAACAGTTTTACACCCAGATACTTTATGCATTTTGTACAGTCTCTTCCAAGTTTCTAAGACATTTTGATCTTTTGCCCTTAAATAACATGTTTATTAACATCAAAATAGTTAGATATTTTACACAGAGATTTAAGTATGTATGCTAAATCGTTATATTAAAACTCCTAAGAGTTGAAAATAACTTACCTAAATGTTGAGTTTATAGTCATTAAGCCTGTGGTCTTAAAATCATTATTATTTAAAACATGCCAGATTCATGTGAATTAAGTGTAAATGAACAATCCCTGAGATAGCCATGTCTCTTGATGTGAATGATAAGTTATCTCTGTTTACTGCTTCCATCATTTATCATCGTTCTTTGTCTACTATTCTTTTTAAAAGGCTGCACAGGTCATTAGATTCTTTCTAATGACTCGATATACAATAATAATTATTTCTGCGAATGCTTTGTCATCCCTTCTCCAAATCCTTGTGACTTCCCTCTTTTGAGCCATTTGCCTGGTTCTCTTTCTGCGAGCACTTCAGTGCACACTCCTCTATACCTCTGTCCCTCAGCTTTGGCTTCTCTCACTGGCTGCCCCTTTGGTCCCTGCAGTCAAGTGGCTTTCTCCTTTCAGTCTTCACACATATTTTCTGCTGGACCTGTTACTGCCTGTCTCTGAACTCACTATCTCTAGCTGCTTCTAGCCAGGAATACTGGTCCTGAGGTTCTCCTATTCACTCTTCGCAAAGAATGGAAAAGTTGTTTATACCCCTCACTGGGATTCTCCATTGGCTCTATTCTCTCCTTTCTCATTCTCCTTGGAATATAAAACACACTGGTATTTTAGTCCTTGAAGCGAGGTGTCTCTATGAGTGAGGAAAAAGTCAGGATAGTAAATGAGAAGCATGCGAGTAATGAAGCAAAACAGAAGCATCTGGTGTCTATCTTTGAGTATCATATATTGTATTATACCCCTTCTCACCAGTAAAAATTGGACATTTTCCAATTCTGTGTATGTAATAACCTCAACTATTAGTTTATAGGAAATGCTATACAACAAAGAGGTAGGCAATGTTTCATTTTATTTTTTCACATAAATAACCTGTATTCTCTGGTTCTTCAGCTCTATCATGCTTATATTTTATAATAGGGAGCATGCTATTCCTAAATTGCTAATACAAGATGTTTACCCAAGAACATAATCATTTCGTTAGCTGATATTTTTAAGCATATTGGCTATTTCCTCTTATTTATTTTTTGCCTTGATATTCAATTGCCTTATGCTAAATAGTCTAATTTTCTGCCTTTCCCCCCTACAATACAGCACAAAACTCCATCTGTGTTAAGGAATTTCAGATTGTGCTTATAATTTGGAGAATAGGTCAAGAATAAACATATGACTAATATGTCTGTCCTTCAGATTCATGAATTTGAATGTTTATTCTACACCTCGTTTTTTATACGTTAGATTACTTCATTAGTATCTATTGTTTTAATTCAGTTATCGGAAATTTCAATGGTTACCAAGAGAGAGGTAAAAAAAAAAAATTGCTGATGTTAGGTAGCAACATTTAACTTAGTAATTTCTCCATAATGACTATTGTATGTAACCTTACTTTTCAACTCATCACCCTTATATTGTTAACTCAGGGACCCAGAACAGACTCTTAGAAATATGTCATGTACTTTCATACTTGCTATGCATAGCTGCAGTGTGAGAATTCTAACACTAGGTGTCATTATTGATAATTTATAGCTGATCAGTCTTGGGTCATTGCAGGTACCTTTCAGAAATTCCATAGTATCTGATCATCTCAACATAATTTGGCAGGGGGTTCTGCCACTGAGTCTTACCACTGAGCCATATCCCCAGCTCATTTTGGAAAAAAGAAAGTGAGACAGGGCCTCGCTAAATTGCTTAAAGCCTCGCTAAGTTGCTGAGGCTGGCTTTGATTTTGTGATCCTCCTGCCTCAGCCTCCTGAGCTACTGGGATTACAGAGTTAACCATCACACCCAGGTCCCCATCATATTTTTTTCTAAAACCTAAATACATAAAATTATCATTGTTTTTTCAAGATTAATTAAATACTAGTCAAAAAGTACCTACTCATTTATGGCACCATCTCTAGAACAACCCTACTTATCACTGTCTCCTAATTAATGCTGTTTTAACAAATAATATTAGCCCATAAGAATATTTTATGATTTCATCATATGCTCTCATCTTCCATTTTTGTGTTTGTTATGACGACTGCATCTTTCTCTGCCTTTCTGCTGTGCTTTTGAGCCACATCCCATAACTGGAAACACAGCTAGAACTATTTCTAGGTTAGGAGAATTAAGCTATCACCTGCCACTTTTCAAGGTAGCACATTTTTGTCAGCTCCTTCTTCAAACTTTTCCCTCTTCCCTCTCCCTTAATGCTATATCCAATCTTTAATTAAATTGAACCAAATAATTATAAAACAATCATTACTTTTCTCTTTCTCCACTAGAATGGCCCAACCAGAAGCAGCTTTCGATTGAGATTCCCAACTGACTGGGGCATGCCTGGGCAGTTTAACAGCCTTATTGAGAACACAAAGGGATAATTGTTGAATAAGCTTTACCACTGGGCAATCAAAAGCTGTCAGTCAACTTGGCTTTCAAAGATAATATTGAAATCTCATTCTCTAAAACTCTCTAAACATTAACAAAGACCAACAGATTATTTTCAAAAAACCATTGAACTATTTTTAAAGAGTGTTGTTTCTGAGAGGTCAGGCCTTGGGAGTAATTCCAGACTTTCTTAGACATCATGCATCCAAGCGACATACAGCAAAGAACACAATGGTAGAGGGGGATGGCCTTTTGGATTCACCCACTACTGTACAATGTTTAATTGTACCAATGATGATTCATAAGCACTTCAGATACAAGGGCTAAGTTACAACAAACAAACATAGGCAGTGGTAGCTGAGGACAGACACTGGCTCATTCCTTCACATGAAAACTAACTCTGCTCTTTGATGCAGGTTTAATGGAGGAGAGAGATGCGGAGAGACACACAACAATGCATTCATGAAGTAAATCAGTTTTGAAAGGTAACTAGATTCTCTCTCACTTTTTTATGTTTCTCTTTTTCCATTTCATGCTTGTTAGAAGAATAAAATATTCAATTTATAGGATCATATGTTCTTAGATCTTAGGGGAAATCGTATTTGTTTGGGCTGACACTCAATAGCTAATTAGTCTTAAACAATCTGGCAAAGAGCTTGAACAGAGGCTTTCTTTCCTTAAAACTCCATCTGAGGCTTCATAAGACCCAGCTTTTCCAAAACTGTTTGAAGAAACTTACAACAGTTTTAATCTCCAAGATCTTGAAGCCATATGCTTTCTTTTCTCCTATTTCCATTGATGTATGCTAAAAATTATACCTACTTTGTATCTTTGAATATGTTAATGATGGCTGGCATTTATTGATGAATTTCTGTATGTAAACACTTGTTCTAAGCACTTTATCTCAGTGATCTCATTAAGAAACTCTGATGTTATGATCTCTAGTTTTATAGACAACAAAAATGAGACTATGATAGTTCAGTAAATATAAGACTAAATACAGTGTGTGGCAACATTTCATATTTCTGTTAAGTTAGATGAAACACCATCAGAATAGAGAATTTAAGCTTTGATTGATTTGTAGAACTGAGAAAACTGCATGCTTCACTTGGGAAAGAAAATAGAGAAGTCTAACTCCCTGGAGAGACACTATTTATATAAACAGATACTCTGACCTCACAGCTTGCAGAAGACCATTGTGATCTTCTAAAATTTAGAGAAGTGGCTTTAAATGTTTTTATAACTATGAGTCATAACTAAAAATTAAAACATTTTTCATCATGACCAAATATTCATAGAATATACACATTTTCATTTAAAATCATTTTATAATACTGTAGTTACATGTGATAAAATCTGATATTTTTTATTTTTGTGTTTTTAAGTGTGGTAAGAGATTTAAAAATTGATTCCATAAGACTAGGCATGGTGGTGTGCATCTGTAATCCCAGAGACTTAGGAGGCTGAAATAGGAGGATCACAAGTTTGAGTTCTGCTTTGGCAGCTAAGTAATTAGCCAAACCCTATCTAAAAACAAAAAATTAAAAGAGAGTGCACATTTAACTCAGTGGTAGAGTGCCCCTGGGTTCAATCCCTAGTGCCAAAAATACCCAAAAAATCATAAAACATCAATGGGTTATGAACAACATGTTTTAAATTTGATTTTTAATTGATACATAAAACATCAGAAATGTACATATTTATGGGGTACCACAATCTATAACCTGCATTTTGAAAATAAGCTGGTTTGTATATAGAGTAAATAATATCAAGATCCAAATAGGTTTAAAGAGTTACGTTATGTTTTACCATTTTCTTTGATAGCTGTTCCTACATGTGATTAAATGTAGAATATTCTCTATGATGATATTTTTTACCTGTATGTGAATTTTCCTACATAAATATATAAATGTCATCATGTGTTCCCTTTGGTAATGGGCAACACAAAACTATGACAACATGGGTGCTGATAACTAGAAGATAGACTCAGAAGCAACATGAATCAAAGCATCATAATGGCAAGAGGAACAGAGAAAGTGGAGTGTTAAAAAAAGAATCCATGGGAGCCTGCAGAGGCTTCACAACCTGCACCAGAGGAAAAACTGGGCAGACTCTGGAGCAACAGACAGTAGGTTGACAGCTAGATGATTAATTATACAGAGGAATACAGTTAATTTGATATTCATTCTGATGAGTGTCCAGATCCAGAATCTAAGGGATACCTGCTGAAGAATCTCAGCAAAGGGAGACTCTAGAAAGGGGTAATCTTCAGTATTAGACAAACTTGGAATTGTGGTTCCAAAGTACCCATGGGATCACCTATCAGCTGGAAATTAAACTATGTAATATATATTAATAACCTGATGAAATTGTTTAAAATTCAGGATCCTGAGTATTACCCCAGAAATGTCAGTTCTGTGGGGACCTAGGATTTTGGTTTGTCACAAGGGCACAGCTATACTTTGGGAAATGTTGCTTTAGTCTTTGGAGCAAAGTCCAAATAGAGATAGGGAAGTAATAACAGTAGACACCTGATAGGGACTTGTCCAATCCTGTAAGTTTTGAAAAAACTAAATTTGAGTGGGAACATGTGCTCAAGAATTACCAGGCAGGGATGCTGGGTCCTTGATTATAAAGCTGGCCCTACAGAAGAATTCCTCTAAGACAAAGAATACACTGTATCCTATAGAGGTCAGCACTGGCTCAGAAACAGTCTTGCTAGATGATCGGTATTGGTATTTATATGAGGCAAGATCATGTATAAACCCCAATGAGTTTTATGAGAAGTAGTAAGAATGACTTTCTGGGGCACAGAATTAAATTTAAAGAAAACTCCAAATTAGACAAATGGTGGATATAAGCAAAGTGATCTGACTCTGGAGCCAGAAAGAGAAGGTTGACATCTAGAACAGGGTTCACCCAGGTAGGTGTGAGCACCCGAAGGGACAATTTCTCATTCTGTATCTCTCACTTGTATAGGTTTTGGCTTGGTAAATCTTTATTTCCACATCTTTGATAATCACCTTCAACAAAAACAAAGCACAGAACACTTTGATCTGCTCTGTTATTTGAGTGGAGTCTGGTAGTTAAAATTCAGTAAATATTTTGGGTTTCACTTAAGCATAGAGGCCTTATGGGGTTCCTGCTTGATCACATGGGATTTGGAGTCAGACTTGAGTTTGAATTCTCATTCATCCATTTCAGCTCTTTGAGCTTGAACAGGTAACTTGACTGGACTGACTTAAATTTTTACATATATAAAATTAGAATAATGGTATTAAATGTTCAGACAATATGGTGAGAATTAAATGAGACAAAATATGTAGTTTGCAAATTTTCTTACAAGTTCAATTAACTATGATTTACTTTAAGTTATCTGGGAGTAAGTTTTTATAAGTAATGTGAGAATGAAGTAGCAAGAAATTGCTATTTATTGTCTATTCTGGGTCTAGCTCTATAGTAGGCACTTAATCTGTGCTATGTCTAGTCCTTACAATAACATGGTAAGGTCCGTCTCTCAGAGGACAATATGTGGGCTTAAGAGGCTAAGTAATTGAAAGATGCAGAGCTAGTAATAAATTGAATTGAAACACCATAGCAGCAATAGCTACTACAAAGTTTGTCATTTTATTACCAAGTCCCACTCTCACCTTTACTACTCTCCAGTATGATGTCTTCTTCATCTTATTCCTTATCTTAATGTCTTCATAAGCTGAGACACCAATAGAGGAAAACTTGCCAACATTCCTACCCTCTCTAAAGTGAAAGTAGAAAGTGCCTTCTCTTTTCCCAGCACCTCCTAAAGGTAAATGCAGAATATTAGAACACGTATTTTGTAAGAATGAGAATGGTTCAACAGAACCAACCTGATGGTTAACTATCCACACTTATTTCCATAAATTCAGTAACGCATTACATAAGCAAGAATGTTAGAGAACACTGATATAATTATGAAGGATCTCTGCACCTGGGTGAGTTTCTCAGCAGTCATATCTAAATTCTCACAACTACCCTATCTTATTATTATTTTTTCCTCTTTTGACATTACTTCCAAACAAAAAAGTCTTTGGGAGGATTGCCCCCACCTGACCTGAGATTCTTAAAGTCCATATCAACATGATATGCTTAAGTGGGAATATGGAATTCTACTCTGAGTCATTTGAGCCATGCAGGAGCCACCCACCCCCACCCCCTTTCAAGTTCCTCTCTACATGACTGAACAAGTATCTATTTGGGTGAGATTTTGATGATGATTTCTGCAGTCTGGAGCCAACATCAAGAGAGGTGGAGCATTGTAGTTGGGCTTTCTTGTCTGCTTATAAAAGAATTAGGGAAAGGGGCCAATTTCATTGAGTTTAAGCCTAAGAACTCTTGCAAAACAACACATCATAAATGTCTGCCTTATTTTAAGAGCATTGTTTGTAGAATATGCTATCACGTTAATGTCAGAAGTTTCATCAATTTAGGAAAACTAGACTTATTTTCTCTGAAATGTTATGAAAATTTAGAATTGGAAATTCTTGAAGAACAACTTTTCAGGTCAGTTATTCATTAATTCTAAGCATTTTTCAAGGAAAAAACTATTAATTGTTGAATTTCTTATTTTCTATTTATTATCTTTACCTTGTATTGAAATATGTCAGATATTTTTAACACAGGATTCTCCACAGCCCTACTTCTAGGAAAGGGTAAGTTTATATGTGGATGACAAAGCATCTTATCTTTCATGAGTAAATGAAACTATAGCAGATTACCAATCCTCAGTACAGTACTGCTTTCTCCTCTTTCCTCTCAGTTTAAAATTGAACTTGGCACACGAATAGAAAGTAGCGACTACATTAAACTCCTTAAAAAGTGTTTTGACATCTCTTGAATCAAAAGTCTGCTTTTCACAAGCTGAGTAGCATGATTGTGGCTGGCATTAAATCAATGTATTGAATGTTGAATTTTTTTTTTCCATAACACAAACCCAGCATGTATAGCAGCGACTAAACTTCCATCACTCTTCCCTACCAAGATGTCTCAACCAAATTCATAGGGAACCTCCTTCAGCAATTTCTGAGTTTCTACATTCATATAATCTTTAGACTCTTGTCCCTGGTCATCACAATGGTATTTCTCTCAGTTATGAATGCTTGCCTTTCAAATATTCAAAGCAAATGGACTGCAGCAATCACTGATAGAATACCTGTTAAATGATATTTCTGATTCCATGTTCTGACCTAAGTCAGAACATACATTGACAACCTCCCTAAGCCTTAAGATTCTCTAGCTATCTAAATGTAAGTCCATTAACCAATTTCAACCTACTAATCATAATGAAAACCAACCTCTGAAGAGGAGTATATGACATGGAACAAATAATGCTTATTTGTAAAATTGTTCAAACAAGTATTTACATGAGAGATTCTTGACCCAGTGAGTAATTTTCTTTCTATGTAGGCTCATTCCTTTGAGGGCAAGTAATTACTTTTTTAAGATGAGCATTAATAGTGAAGATCTGCAAAGACATGTTTAGAGTTATATCTCAAATGCACCAAAACCAGTCCTCTGGTCTCACTCATAAAGATATTCTTCTGTATCAAAACATCTTATTCAGTTCTGAAGGAGCTTGCCTGCTTTTCCCAGTGGCTACCAGGCAATTGCATATGAAATTGAAAATAGGCTGCAAGAACACCATGTGAGAAAAATAGAAAATTTTTGGCTCAACATCTTTGTGCTTAGTTAATAAACTATAAGTTGTAGACTTTCATTAGCCAAAATTTCCAAAGAGGATGAAAAAAATGTGTTACATTTTATAACTGTACTGATGGAAAATTACAGATCTAAGTAATTTTGAGATTTTTTGACATAAAAGTATACATTATAAATATCTGACTTGACATTGCATCTCAATTTATTAGTTGCATGACCTTGAGTAGTCATATAAACCTTTCTAAGCTTAATTTTCTTTTTCTGTCAAGTGTAATTTATAAATTTCATCTACCTCATACATTTATTATGGATAGCCCATGATACAATGTTTTTGAAACTAGAACAGTTAAATTATTTAATTATTAGAAGGGTCAAACTCCTCAGATGAGACATGAGGAAAATGAAGCCCAGAAAATTTGGTAGGAAGGTCTGAAACTAAAACTTGAGATTCAAAATGAAATTCATAAAACAGATGAATACATATAAGCAAAGCTAGACTTTTTTGTTTACCATAACCTATTAGATTTTTCATTCAATAAATCATGCACTATTAACCAGCAAAAGTGTACAATGTCAAGGCTGTCCCATAAAGGGGTTACCAAGGGTGGAACGGTCTGCAGAACTGGGCTCTGGCTTTTATAAATCTATAGCTGTTCTCTGAGTGATGTTCCAGGAATGAATTAGTTCTTGTGCATCTAAGACCTGGTACCCAGTTCCTTGAGGTGGGGAACCTGAGAATCCCTGGAAGTTCTGTTTGATCCAAGACTTACTGGGGACCCAGGTGGGGGAAGAGAATTACTCATTTACCTGAGAAGAATGGGTAAAGGTATTTCAGTCATTGCGGAGGTTGTGGAGATTATGTTCTTTAATGAGGAGATTCAAATAGGGGCCATATTGTGGGACTAAGTATGAATCATCAAAATCAAGGATATCTTTTGAATGGGATATTATACAATTCAAATTGGTTAGTTAAGAGATGTAATGGTATAATATGGAGGCCAGGGGCACATGGACTTGGAGTTAGTTCTGGCTTTGAATGTCAACCTGAGATTTCTCAACAAGTTTTGTCATTCTGTTCTGAGTATTGGTTTCCATAAGTGGAAACTGTAAAGAATGTTAACTATTTCTTAAGAAAAAAGAAAATATGCATATAAGAAAATATATTATACATATACATATATAAGAAAATATATAACAAAATGAGAAAATATATCATCTACACACACCATGGTCTTTGATAAATATTGGTAATCTTGAGATCTATTTACTTTCCTAATTATCTATATTTGTATATTCATTGGATTATTTATATGCTCTGCCTTTTCAATACCTACAAGTTCTTTTGATATACTATGATAAGCTATTCATAATTGTATTTTAGTTAATTTTGTTATTTAATAATTATTGTTGGTAACTTCTGACGTGATTTTGTAATAGGTTCAATTTTAGAGAACTTTAAAGAATATGTGTTTTATCTTCCCTTGAAATTTTCCAAAGCAACTAAAATTTTAGATTAAAATATCTCTAATTGCCATTGATAAAAGGAATTAAGTAACACAAAAAGCATTTTTTATTTTTGCTCATATTTTATGTAGTACTTTTAATGTTTAGTGGGTATCTATAAGCAACTATTTCAACCCAACCCAATAATTCTGCCACTTAGTGATTATATGAAGCATTTGAAAATAATTAAGTATTTCACAACCTCAATTTCTTCAGCTGCAACATGAAGATAATACTTTTCCTAACTGCCTCTTAAGGTTTCTTGAGGATCAAATGAAATGTACTTTCAATTTAGTACTAAAGTATCTCTGTCTTTCAGAAAGTCCACATTCAATATTTTATTATTTATTAACAATATCAGAAATACTTCTTTGAGTTTTTATTTTAACATCTCTGAACACCTTGAAGAACTTTGTTACTTTTCTTAAAATATCTTTCAATTTCTTTGAAAAACTTTTGTTACAAAAATAAGTAATGCACAGAATACATCTACCCAAATGAAAGAATTTGATATTAATATTTCTATTTGATTGATTTATTTTATTCTACTAGCAGGAAGTATTACGGTTCCTTGGAAATACTCATGAGATGACTTAGTCTATAAACTTTTTTTTTTTTTTAATATTTTATTTTTTTTATGTGGTGCTGAGGATCGAACCCAGTGCCTCACGCATGCTAGGCGAGCACGCTACCACTGCGCCATAACCCCAGCCCCAAACTTTTAAAAATAGAACATGTTAAACATTACTCATTCAAATACAAGCAAAAGAGTGTGGAGAACTCTGGTTCTGTGAACATATCAGAGGAATGGACAGTCACCTCATGAAGTGAAGGAATATGATCAAACTTATCCCTAGCCTTAAAGAATGTCCTTCCCCTTGTAAAGTTCATGTAGATGGGGGTTTCTGCTAAGGCTTGTATATCCACTCAGCTCTGCTCCCCTACCATGTGCCTGCTAGCAGTAAGGAGGATGATTGTGTGTTATAGGATGCCATACTAGTGGTAAGTTCAAAGTGATTAAGCTATTTCTTTATTATTTCCTTCTGTTTTTACTTTCTTTGACAATGAACTCCAACTGTGAGGGCTGTCTCATTATTTTCTTAAATATCTACCATGTAACTGCTATACAGCAGCTACGTTCTCAGAAGTTTCAAATTGAATAAGGAAGCTATATAACAATGAAAAGAGTAGGTTATTTATACCACCAAGGAATTATGAAGTAATGAGGTAGATTAAGAGAGTATCAATCTTCAAATATGGTACCATTTGAATTTGAACCTCAAAGAATGAATAAGACTCAATAAATGAAGATAAAGGAAAATAAAACAGTTGTTTAAAAAATTCACATGAAGGTCTAGAAGAGGAGGAAAACATGGTATTGGTTCCTGGACAAAGACTAATCCAGTTTAGCCAGAGTACACAGTAACAAGGAGCAGAATACAAGAACATAACTTAGACTCAACTGTCTTATCAACTGCACACAAACCAGAGTGAAATGGAAAACCCTGGAGCTGTCTAACCATAGTCTTGAGAGAACCAAATTACAGCATTTCCGGATTAGAGAGATTAACAGCAGTCTATAAGCTAGGCCCTGATCTCTATTCCTGTAGTGGAAAGCTGTTATGTAATTGTAAGAGGGGAAGAAAAATAGCAGATAATTTTATTATGAGGAATATCATTGAAACTGCATCTATTTGAAGGCTCTGAGATTCCTATTGCCACCTGAAGAAAATGACTTGAAGTCAATGAACAAACATATTATTTGGACCCTAAGACCATCATGTTAGTTATTTATCATTATGATAATGAAATTCTGGAGGCATTATAATTTTATAACAAAAACCATTCATTTAGCTCACAGTTTTAGATGTTGAATGTTTAGACAGTTTGGTATAAATTGTGATGACAGATCCCCCTTGGCTGCCTCACTTCATGGTGGAAGGCATTAGCTGGAGGGTATGTATGGGGAGATTTTTATGTCTCAGTACAGGAAGGCAGAAAGAGACTGAGATCTGCCAATTCTTTCCAAGCATATACCCCTACTTGCTTACAGACCTCCTACTTGGCTCCAACTTTTAAAGGTTCCACCTCTTAACATTGTCATGCTGAGGACCAGGAGCCTAACACATGGTGCTTTGGGAGACCACCAACATCCAAATCATAGCAGCCATACACAAATCCTTGTCAGATAAAGGAAATGGAAACAATACAGTAAAACACAGCATTTATTTCAAAAACAAAGATTCTCAAAGAATAGTAAGTGGGGGTGTAGTAAGAGAAAATAATGTTTATAAAAATTAAAAAAAAAAAAAAACTCATCCCCTCTTATTTGTGATAAAGCAGAGGAGGATGCACATACATTCCATGGCTTTTCTTATTTGATTTATACTACTTTGCATTGTCCAAAACTAGTCCTGTAGTCAGGCCCACAATCCAGGAGTAGGGAAGTACCCGCTGCCCACCACGAGGCCATGGTGATGTTATGGGTATTTAGTATGACTACAGAGGAATGAACAATTGAGTACAGTACTTGAAACTACCATACTTCAGAGAAAATGAAATATTTTATAAATTGCAAATCATTTTCTTGGAAAGAATAAAGGTCTTCAGTCTTCATCTTCATATAATTTATTTGTAATCAACTGCTCCCTATCACTCATTTCCTGTACATTCTCGCAAGCTGCTTTTTCTCCTAGAATGTCCTGTTCCTTTCTTAACCTGATACATTTTAACTCATCCTTTAAGCTCAGCACATGCATCACCTTTTATTGGAAGTGCATGTCCTCCAGCCCAGAGCTTCCTATGCTGCATTGTGATGATCTATGTCATTATCTCCAGAAGGCCCCTTTACCCCTCATTTCCTCTTCACCTCCATTTGAGAATAATTGATATAAAGGCAAATGCTTCCATTCCAGACTAGCTCAAAAGCAGCTCTTGTAACAGCACAAGAAATATATTTCAAAGCAGGAAAAAAGCATTTTCCATAGAGAAACAGATATGAATGAAAAGGACTAAAAGAATCAAAAATGTTCAATCTTAGAAATGAAGGATAAAAAAGATATTAGTTTAATCTTACAGAATTCTAAAGGATATGGATAACATGCCTCAAGACTTGTTCACTTGCATACCAGAATCAATAACTAGAGTATTCTTGCAAAGCTTTAAAAAGGAAGGATTAGAACAAGTAGGAAGAGGGATTATTTCAGACAGAGAGAGAGCTCTCTACACCCTAGTAGTCACAGACTGACAAGATTAAGCTTCTCTTGGAAAATGTTAACTGAAAATGTGTAGATGGCAGAGCTATAGTACACTATTAATCACAGCTAAGATTTTCTTTTCATGAGAAGCCATACCCTGTTCATCTTTCTTGGACCCACTGTTAATAGAAAGAAGGAAAGAATGTACATTTAGTAAGAAGGAAAAAAACTGAAAACACAAAAGATTATTTTCTGCCTTCTGTGTTCTAGGTGGTTGCCCTAGGGATTTCAAAATCATTTCATATTTTGCTCATAGTAACTCTTACAGATGTAAAATGTAAGAAAAGATAATTTATCCAAATAGACAAAAGATGTAGAAGCAGATTCAACATTTGTCTACAGATGTTTTTCAAACTATTGTTTTAGTATTTATTCAAAAAATATTTATTGAGCCTCTATGATGTACCACACACTGTCAACACACCAGTGAATAAGGCAACAATCTCCCTGACATGGTATGGTTTATGTGCTAGACAAACAGGTCTTTGATCAAAAAGGAACTAGAGAAAACTGCTACAAAAAACTACAAAGCAGGGTTAAAAGGAAGCAGCAACAAGATTAAGGATGTGGTGGAAGTGCTATTATTAGAGTGCTAGGCAGGCAAGTCCTCTATGAGAAGTGACATTTCAGAGATGAGAAAAGGGAGGAAGTGAGACACAGCACTGCCAGAAATGCATTCCAAGCAGATGGAACAGTAAGTGCAAAGGCAGGGAGGCAAGAATGAGTTTGACATCCTCAAGAAGCAAAACAGTGTGACTAGAGACGAGTGAGCCAAGCAGGGTTGGTAAACAATTAGAATTTTCCAATGTCAGTAGACAGATGGTAATGGAAGCCTTGGGTTTCATCATCTAGACAAGGAGATACTCAAATATTTAAAAGACAAGTAAAAGAAGATATGCAAGAAACAGATTGAAAGAATAGAAACAGATTTTGCAGGGTGTAATCTGCAAAGGTTAATGATAGATAAGAAGAATAGAATATTTATTTCCGGAAAAAGGACAGGATTGATAATTTCATGCGTAGTTGAGAGGTAAGATGTGGAACAAAAATTGCCCATTATGTTGCTCAACATGGAGAGCATTATTTTGGCAATTGCCTAGCAACTAAACAGGAGGAGAGTGTTTTCAACAAATAATGCTGGCACAATTGGATGTCCGCAGATAAAAAAATAAACTCCATCTACGACGTGTACCTTCTATAAAATTCAACTCAAAATTGATGATGAACTTAAATGTAGTACAGAAAGCCATAAAACTTTTTTTAAAAAAGTCACATTAAATAATACCTTTGGGGGGCTGGGGTTATGACACAGTGGTAGTGTGCTCACCTAGCATGCATGCATGAGGCACTGGGTTCAATCCTCAGCACCACATAAAAATAAAATAAAGATATTCTATCCACCTATGACTAAAAAATAAATATTAAAAAAATAAAAAATAATACTGTTGGGATCTAGAAGTAAGTGGAGTTCTGAGATTTGACCAAAAATACAATCCACTGAAGGAAAAAAAATGACACATTGGACCTCATCCAATTAAAAATATTTGTTATTTGAAATACCTCATGCACAGAATGAAAAGATGAGATAAATACTGAAAAAATTCTGGATCATCTGTCAAGCAGAAGACATTTAGAATATATAAAGAAATCTTAAAACTTAGTGGTAAAAAATAGAAGGAGCTCAATTTAAAAACAAGAAAAAACCAATTCACTAATAAGGAGATACAGATTTTACATAGAGATAAGCACATGAAAAGATATTCATCATGATTAACAGAAAACTATAAATAATCATCATGAGATGTCATTACACAACTATTAAAGCAATTAAATTTATAAAATTCATAATTTTATTTTTATCAAGTATTAGAAAAATAAGAGACCCAGAATAGCCAAAGCAATCCTTAGAAACAATAGTAAAGCAGGAGGCATCACCATACCAGACCTTAAACTATACAACAAAGCTGTAGTAATAAAAACGGCATGCTACTGGCACCAAAATAAACATGTAGATTAATGGTACAGAATAGAAGACACAGAGTCAAGTATTGTTAAGTACAGAGTATTTTATTAGCATCAATTTTTAGTGGCAGGCTAGGCATAGTGGTGCATGCTTGTAAACCTAGTGTCTCTGGAGACTGAGGCAGGAGGATCATGAGTTCAAAGCCAGCCTCAGTAACTTTTGAGGTCCTAAGCAACCTAGAGGGACCATGTCTCTAAATGAAAAATAAAAAAAGGTTGGGGATGTGGCTCAGTGGTTAAGCACTCCTGAGTTCAATCAGCCTCCCCCCCCCAAAATATGCATACATGTATGTATCATGTTTTCTGGAAAAAATTTAAAAGTGAGAATTTAAGAATATTTCAAATGGTGACAGTTTCATCTGAAATTATGGTATAAATATTATCTACCTAGTTATGAAAAGTGGAAATCAATAATTAAAACAAATTAGTTTATCTAATATAATTAAGCTATTCCAAAGTATTGTACAGTGGTTTTTGATTTTTTTATTATGTTAATGGCAAAACATGGAAAAGTATAAATAATAATACAACATATGTCTGCCAAGATTTTAATACTTCTAAAATCTTTCTTAAATTTTTATCACATATTTTAGCTTGTTAAAAAATCAATAAAATTTCATCCGGAGTCCACTACAAGTACCTCATCAACTCCATTCTTCTGTCTCTTTCACTCCCTCTGTATACATGACCAATGTCCTGTGTTTGAAGTTTATCATTACCATACATGTTTTTCTAAATTTATTCTGTATGCATATGTATGTAGACCAAATAAAGCAATTTTTAGAACAATGGTTTTATATGTTTTTGAACTTTATATACAATGATAAGGCAAGTTCTGTACTCAAAATTACATATGTGATTTATCTATTGTCATAAATCTAAGTTCCAAGATATCTGTTTTATAACACTATGCCTATAGATAATAATATTATATCATATGACTAAAATTTGTCCTAAGTGTAGGTTTCATGATAATTGTTCTTACCAGAACAGTTTTTCTTTCTAAATTTAAATATAGCTCTTACTTATTATTTTTAGCTCTCATACTATTCTTTAGACTATACTAAAATTTTGCTTATTTTCCTACTTATAGATATTTAGGTCATTTCCAATCTGGGCTGGTAAACAATGCTACATGGCTTTGCAGATTCACTTGTGGGATCAATTCTCTAAATATCTAAATTTGGGATTTACAAATCTTCAAATTTATAAAATTTCTCTTAAAAATTATTATACAAACATCCCACCAACAGTATTTCAGAGTCCCAGTTTCTCCATATCCTCATCAAGACTGATGCTGTAATACCATTTAATTTTTGCAAATTGTATGGGTTCATATAGTTTTATATTATCTATTGTTTGTATTTGCCTTTCTCTTACTGTTAAATATAGCAACATATAGAGAGAAGAATTAATATGATGCCCACTCCTATTTTCTTTTTACTGAACTGGCTGCTCAGCCTCACCCTCGTTTTAATTTTTTACATCATATTTTGTTTTAGCATAAAGTTCTTGCATGGTGTAATATTAATGAATGCTCAATGATAGTTCTTTGTAGTTCTTGCAATTGCTTGTAAATTGATTTTGTATTGATTTTTATGTGGACAATTATGTTGTCTATAACTAACGAGAGATTTATAGCTCATTTTTCTTATTTTATTTCATGACCTATAACATGCAATATAATGATATATCCGAGTACTTTTAATTGGTATCCTTGTATCTTAACTTAATAAAAAATATGACTAAAGTTTTATAAATGTGAATGACGAATGCTTATGTTTCTTATATGTAGACTTTATTTAATGAGCTTTTTCTAATTTAATAACAACTTTTATGACCAGTGAGTGTTGGGTTTTATTTTTGTTGATGTATTACTTTAGTACACTTTCTAGAATAAAAATGACAAAACTACAAAGTGCTAACTTACGTGATACGTACATAAACTTGATCTATAATTTTTGTGTGTTTTTGTTCAAGCTCATAAGAGAATTTTGAACAAGATAGGAGTCCATGAATGTTTGCAAAACTTACCTCTAAATTTTCTAGGCATGCTTCCCTTTGTGACAGAGGATGAAAAGTCTGATTATACTTTGATATCTTTAGTGATACTGGTGTCCTATATGTTTTTTTCCATATCCTTTGCTATATATCTATTAATTCAACTTTATTTTTATTATTAAAATATTCCTTTTTGCTCTTTCACAATTAAAAGGCAAATAAAGTCTACTCTAAACTCTGTTTTTTCAAGGTTTCTCTTTATTCCATTTCTCAAATTTGTGACACTGTGTACTTATGAATGACATATTGGTCTGTGAATAAAATTTATACCTCACCCATATTATTTTGGCATTGTCTGTTTTGCTAATTTAAAAGATATTTCTGTTAGTTCCTCTAAATTATTTGTTCTAAATGTAATATTTTATAAAATGGATATAAGCCCACAAACTTTGTTTTCATTTCTTTAGGTTAAAGATCTTTGTCCTTAAGTTCCTGTTTTATTCTGTTTCCTGTGAGTCTTGTAATCAGTAGATGATTATATTAGATAGTTCATTCATTAATAGGACCTGAATATCTTTGCATTTATATAGGAATCTACCCTTGTGTACACAGCCTCAGAAAGACTGGCCATAGTCTGCCTTTTATTCTTCTACACTTGGCCTTGTGCTGTTATTGGTGATAGTGATATTTGAAGTCCTTCTTACCTCTATTTTCCTTTCAGGAACTATCCCCTTCTATTTTAAATAAATAGTAATGAGTTTTCATGGTTATAGTTTGTCTTCCTTAATAATTCATGATAGATAAATACCTTTGAAAATTCTGCTACCCTTTTTCCACATTTCTTAGCAGAATTCTTTAGCATATAGCAATTAGTTAAAAAAATGAGTAACATTTTGAATTCACTTCATCCAGACACTCGAAATAAGTATGTTGAAGAATTTTGCAGGTAGAATATTTTAAATTTCCCACTTAAGACTAATTTCCAAGTCTTGGTTTATTCAGTTCAGTATTTTAGTCCAAATTATTGTTAAATATTTATATTCTTATTGTCAAAATATCCTCTTTTGATAGGATTCTAAATATTTATGCTGCCACGTAAATCTGTACTTCTAAGAATTATTTATCTTTTGCTTCCTTCTCTATGCAACTCAGTAGTTTCTTTTGTATCATATTATATCATTTTAGAGCTATAAAATTTTGTCTTATCTCTTCATTAACTGCATTTTATTCTTGTACTACTTTTGAACTATTTTCAGTATATATACACAAAGCATAAATGCTCAGCTCACAGAATAAACACTCAAATAAACACCACCCAGGTAAACAAAGGAAATACTACCATTACCACAGAAAAACCTATTGCGTCCCATCCCTAAAATACTCACTCTACTTCCCCCAAAGAAACACCATCTTGACTCTCAAAACAATAGGTTGATTTAATCCATTTTAAAACTTCATCTGTATAAATGGAATCAAGTGGGATATATTCCTTAAAATGAGGCTTCTTTACATATGATATTTGCAGAATTAATTTTGCTCTTGTATAAAGTGTAGATAGAAGAAGGAGTCATGTGATCTCTAGAATCAGATAGATTTGTCTCAAATTTTCCTTCTGCTTCTCCTTTCTGTGACTTGGGACAAGTTACATAATCTTTCTTCAGCTCAATTTTCTTAATGTATAAAATAAGAAGGCAACATTACCTGTTACCTACTTTTTGACATTATCAAAATTGAAACTAAATTTAAATACATATTAAATGGTCAAGAAATGTATGTTATTAGGAAAAAAATACATGTATGGAAATTAGTATGAATACAATGGTTAACTAATTACTCATTATATTCTAAAACATCCTAATGAATATTGTTTAATAACACATTTGATCTTCACAACATTATAAAGATAAACAAATATTTGAAAGATGAATTGAGACAGTGAGGCCATTGATTTTAGTGAAGGACTGTATAGGGGAAAACATCATAAATACTGCTAGCTATTTATGAGCAGCCATTTGATGGAAGATCTTGAATGCCACAATGAAGAATCTGGCTATAATCTATGCTATGTTTAAGGATTCACTAGAGGTAATGTAATGACTAATGAAAATGACATTTTAAGAAAATCTAATCTAGTAGTAGTTTACAGCATAATCAGGAATGCAGAGATGTTAGAGGGAGACTTTAAAGGTAGAAAACCATTTAAGTTGAATAAGCTTGACTTATTCATAAAGATAGAAGTATTATATGTGACCTGAATTTCATACCTACCCCACTGTATATGTTCATGTGTGTGTGTGTGTGTGTGTGAACAGAATTTGGCTATCTTAAGAAAAAGTTAAAAAAAGATAGAACATGAAAGACCCATCCTGTAAGGCCTTTAGCCAATGTCTTAATCAGCTTAGTCATCTCTAACAAAATACCATAGACTGGGTTGGTTAAACAAGTATTTATTTTTCACAGTTTTGGAAAATTTCACAGAGATGGAGTCTTGGTGTGGTGTTCTGAAATGGTAGAGAAAAAGAACTCTGGTCTCTTCCTCATTTTATAAGGGCACTAGTTCTATTTAATTAGGGGCCTACCCTTTCAGCCTTATTTAACCTTAGTTATCTCTTCATAATCCCTATTTCCAAATGCATTCACATTAGGGATCAAGGCCTGAGCATGTGAACTAGACACAATTCATACATGTATACATGTGTAGTTCATGACTATACATGAATCACATATGAAGCCTGAGGAGCCCCAAAGGAGAAACAAAAAGAAAATACCTCTGAGCCTGACGTGCTGCTCTCACATCACTGTTCCGGGGAAGGAATATATCTGTGAACACATAGGGAGAATCAAAGTCTTGAGATAATGGTCAGAGTTAGAGCAGAGAAACAATTGTCTCACATTGTTTATTGAATCAATTCCCTTAGGATTTATTTCCAAGGTGCTTAGAGAAAGAGTCTGTAATGAAGAGCAACTTGAGAACTCTATTAGAAGAGCAAAAGGCAATAGATATCCCAAGGTAGTGTATAATTTAACTTTAATGATAATAATCATAATCATCATTGGTGTAGTACTTACTATTTGCAAGATAAGGCTGTGATATTATTATACATCACCTCATTTAACTTTTAAATATTTTGTGAGATATTAACATTCCAAATTTTCAGATTTGGAGAGATTGTGTAATTTGCTGGAGGTTGAATAGTAATGATGGTATAAATTTAATCCTTGCTGTCTTTGATCTTTTCTGTCTTAATCACTATGTAGTATTGGCTCAAACAAGTGACAGAATACAGAAGGCAGAGGAGAGCATGGCAACCAACAAGAGTAATGAAAAGAGTGGATGGAATAAGGAAAATCTACGACACCAGCATTTTCCACTGTCTACCATATCAACAGGTACCATTAGAGTCAATGACAAATCTTAAGAGTTACATGATGGGAACAGTGGCGCAAATGGAAACACAATGACAACAACATATTGGCATTTCAAAAGCACTGGAGGGCCAGTTCAAAAACCCTCTCTGAACTAGAGGAAAGCTCCTTGGGAAAAGATCCATAAATTATGTGATGCATTAGTGTGACTTTGTGACCATTTTACTTCCACAAGCCAGTTGTGCCTGAAGCAAAGTGTTAATATATACTTAATCTGGTAGTCTTCTCCATTATTATCTCATTAAAAAGAACATTATTAGTATAATTACCTGTCACCATTCTGATAACATGACAGAAAATATTTCCTTGTATTTGATATATATTTTTGATATTTTAAGTAGACTTTATTCAATCCGCAAATTCACAAACTATGTAAAACTGATTAAATGACAAATCATATTAAAATTTAACATCATTTTTGTTTGATAGTACATTATGACCAGAGATATGTGTCTAGCCTTATTTTTTACATTCTAATAAAATGGTAAGTAGTAGATGTATTTAGAACTGAATATACATCCTCATTTTATATAGCTAATGAGATCTGTATAAAAATTAAACACATGTAGTGCATAGTCTACATGCCAAAGGACTTTGAGTCATAATTAAATTCCAATAAAATTATGCCATAATAATAAATGCCACTGCCACCTGCAGTTCACCTAAACTGGAGTTCTCAGCAAATAATTTTGAATACCAACAAACTGCCCATTTGTATTGGGTTTTAGTAACTTCCTATAGAAAAATGCTAAAAGTAGTAGCCTAGTTTAAAAAATACTATATTGATCAAGTGGTGTTGTATAACTCATTAATCTTTCTTTAAATTATCTGATAGTTAATTTTGATTTATGTTATTCCATTGCTTTTTTAGACTAATAACATGATATTACTGTTCAAAATTCATATAAAGTACTGAAAATAATAAATACATAGTGTGGTCTAGAGATTTATATGTAATGGCAATATATGCATTCTAAATATTCTCTCCTTTGTTTCTCAATATTTAAATAAAGAATCCATTAGATTAATGAAGTCAATTTTTATTAATTAATTTCTCAATTTCCCATAAGGTTATATGAACAGTTTAATGTTTATTGAGGATTCATATTATATTAAGTAAGCCAAAGAATGAGCAATCCTAGGTGGGCGCAGTGGTGCACACCTGTAATCCCAGTGGCTGGGGAGGCTGAGACAGGAGAATCACAAGTTCAAAGCCAGCCTCAGCAACAGCAAGGTGCTAAGCAAATCAGTGAGACCCTGTCTCTAAATAAAATACAAAATAGGGCTGGGGATGTGGCTCAGTGGTCGAATGACCCTGAGTTCAATCTCCAGTACAAAAAAAAAAAAAAAAATGAGCGATCTTTTATAAAAATTGATAAGAAAATTTGAAAATCTATTTTTACATGACTGTTTCCTTGACTACAGTATAGAGGTCCCTGAGGTCACTAATAGTGGTGCTCTATTTTCACACAGTTGTCATAAGACAATATTGAATTGTTTTCTATCTAAGCTTGTCATATTGCTTCCTCTTCATTCTTAATTCATCTTCATATCCCTTAAATGTGGGGTTTTCAAATTTAATTCTATGGAAAGCAAATCTAAACATGTGTTATATGAAAACTACCGGAAGGTGATATCTTCAGTTTTTTATATCCTATAATTTGGTGCATAGATGCAAATTGAGTATTTCCTTAAGTCTTAGCCTTTAGTTAACTGTGACTCATCAAAAGACCCAAGACTCTTAACATTTCAATATATCTGGTATGCAACAAAAATTTTATGCTGGACACCAATAAAGTGATATTGGATTTTTTGCCTCAGGCAAAATGTCTCCACCAATGTAATATCCTAAGGCAACAGTTTGCAAGTATCAATAAACTTCAGAATATTTTAATCAAATGAGTTCTTGGATGTAAGTTCCATCTATAAAGCACATGTAGTAAAACTCATGTGATTAAACAGAGGGCAGAGACCTCCTGATACTGATTCCTTCTATGCTTCTTAAAACTTGGAAGAGGTCTTTCTAAGCAACACAGTTAAATGCCTCTGATATAACCTGAGACTTTTAAACATACTAGATGCTTCTAAGATAGCAATGTTTCCAAAGATATAACATGTTAGTGTTAGTGAGGAAGGAAACTAATGATTGAATTAGGCATCAAATTGGGAGTTAGAAAATTTGGACAAAAGTACCATTCCTTTTCTGTCAGTAGTTCGTCCTATCATCTTAACTTTGCTTATTGCTTTGCTTGTTTATTTATTTATTTTAAATCTGGAGATCAAATCCAGAGGTACTCTAACTGAACTACACCCCTAGCCATTTTAATTTTACTTTTGAGACAGAGTTTTGTTAAGTTGCTGAAACTTACCTTGAACTTGTGATCCTCCTGTCTAACCCTCACTAGTCGCTGGGATTATAGGTGTGGGTCACCACACCCAGCTCTGTTCCTCTTCATATACATCTTCTAATTTATAAATGATGAAATTGGTATCAGAAAGAATGCTCGCCTTGAAGCAGGAATGTGTGTGTATACATTTATGTTTGATAAAATTTGATAGACATTGATGAACTTTGACAAGAGAAGGCATTTCCTGTTTCACAGTAAAGTGTTCATTTTTTCTGATGCCAATGCTTTCACTTATTTTGGTATTATCACTGAATTCTTATAAACTTAAACGACTGATAAATGTAGCCTCTCTTTCTTCCCAATATGTATTAAGAGAAAAAGAATAAATCCACGTATTTGTTCTTTGTCACATATGTGTATTATATATATATATGTGTGTATATATAAATACATATATACATATATAGAGAGAGAGAGTATTATAGTTTCAATCTGGAATGTCCCCCCAAAGCTCATGTATTGGAGGCTTTGTCCCCAATCCAGCAATATTCATAAGTGGAGCTTTGGGGATTGATTGGATCATGAGGACTTTGGTTTGCATCTATGGATTAATCCATTGAGGCATTATAAGGAGCTGGTGGAAGCTTTAGGAGGTGGGGCCTAGTTGGAGGAAGTAGGTCACTTATTCACCTCTTCATACAGGTCTCTCACTTTTTTCTCTGCTTCTAGATCAGTTGCCATAAAGTGAGCAGTTTTGCCCTACCAGGCCCTCTCCAACATACTTGAAGCAGCAGAGCCAGCTGACCATGGACTAAATTCTCTGAAACAATGAGTCAAAATAAATCTTTTCTCCTTTGAATTTTTTCCCCCTCAGGTACTTTGTCTCAGCAATGTAAAGTTGACAGAGAAAGAAGAAGAGAAAATATGTTTAAGCTTGTGTTCAGTACAACGTCAAAATAAATCCACAAATTAAAACTTTTTAAAAATTCAAATGCATGGTGACTTCATATAATAGGTAATGTTTTTTTCTGACAAAATGTCTCCTTTTACAATATAAATATAGTTTGGGCCACTGCAACACAAGGTCTGCTTTATGGCTTCCACTGCATGTGCCTGCAGCTGCCTCAACACTGTTACTCTCCATTTGAACTGTGACAGAACCTGTCTGTACAACGTACTTTGATGCCATGTGACCTTCATTTAGTGGCAATACATTATTTATATTTCTTTCATTTGTCTGGGACCATTAGAAAATTAATAATTTGTGACATTGGAGTTGTAACTAGCTACACAAACAAAAGCAACTATTCTTGGGTAAAGCTAGCATAAAAATAGTTCAAAATACCTTCCTTTTTGTTTGTTTCATTAAAATATTAAAATCCTAGAGAACTTAGAAGGCCCCAAATTTATTTCCATGTCCAAGTTTAGGAACTACTGAGGTAAGTGGCCTAGGAAATTCAGTCTTTCAGAAACCTCAGATGCTAGGACTGTTTTAGGACTCTATTTTTAGCCACAGCTTCCAGCCCCAGTTCAACCTGTCTCCCTCAGGAGGAAATGAGCCCCTTGGAAAAGTAACATTTTCCTGTCTCCTCATAGGTTGCTATGAAGATGAAAAGAGATAATGCATGTAAAAGTACATAAAAACCATAAAGTATAATAAAATACAAAATATCTTCAGTGCCTAATAGCTGACCACATTCAAAAAGAAAAGCTGCAAGAAAAGAAAAGATAAATAGCAATGGTAAGTTTTAATTTAAGAACTAGATATTATGAGAGGTAGGGATATAGCTCAGTAGTAGAAGACTTGTTTAGCATGTTCCAGCCCTGGGCAAGATTTTTAAAATCTTAAAAATTTAAAATTAGATATTATGGAAACACCCTCTGTAAACTCAACTTTTACCTAGCAAAATACTTTTACCTAAATGTTACATTAATGCTATAACAATCATAAAAAATCTTTTGTTAACAGAAATTGTATTTGAAACTAATATAAAATTAGTTAAAATAAATTGAAGTATCACTAAAATTTGCTTTTATTTTTACCAATGCAAACAACTGCCTACATTTCTTTTTTCTTCAGAAAAGATTTCAATTATATGCATCTTTCAACTTTAAAACATGACCTAAACCATAATATACCAGAAATATTTTATAGAAATGATTATCATAAACTTTCAAATGTTTTTGATAGCATCTTCTCTCTCTCTCTCTCTTTCTCTCTCTGTAATGGAGATTGAAATCAGGGGGCCTGGTACATGCTAGGCTAGAACTCTTCCACTAAGCTACATCCCCAGTCCTTGATTGCATATCAAGTAGATAAGTGAATCAACATATATTTAAATAAAAATAAATACATACATAAATAGATACTTTCTATAAATAGTCACTAACACAATGTATTGTAGGATTTAATTTTATTCTTAGACACTTTTAAATTTTCCCTTAACAAAAATACAAAAATAAACAACAGAAATAATTTAAAAATTACCTTAACTATATCATAGCATTTCTTTAATAACTTAATTTTCTTTTTGAAAATGACCTTTACATAATTATGCATTGAAAAATAAATATTTATCCATCCCACCTTGATGATATACCATTCCAGTTAATTAAAAATACATTGAGTATTATTTTTCCATAAAATAAATTAAGTACAAATCTTAATAAAACTTGTACTCCCCAGACAGTGACTTTCAGGTCAAGCAATATCCTTTTAGATCTCTTGCCAGGATGGAAGGTCATTGTACTCCATTTAGAAAATGAATCATGGGATAAAAATATTAATTTATTATGCTGAGTTCATATATTTTTCAGAACCACATATTGCAGATAAAACTTTTTACATGATATCTTAAGACCACATAGTCACAAATCTTCTCAAATTCTTTTATAAAATAGATGTCATTAATTTACATTTGTATAAAAAATAGGATAGGTACCTCATACTTTTTTATCTTATTTATGATGTCATTCTAAAAATGTTTTAAGCAAGAAAGAGTAAACATTTCAGTTGTAGTACCATTGCTTTTGGTGACTGTTTCTTGAGTGAATGAACTGCAGACTACCTGGCATGCTACGGAACTTCAAAGTACTCAAAAAACAAACAAACAAACAAACAAACAAAACTCTGATACCAGAGCCTCCCAGCAAGCAGAAGAGGTCACACAGTTATAATTGAATGTTTCATGTTTCTACTTGGAAGTGAGAGGCCAAGAGAATAAACAAATTCTATAATGAAGTTTAGATTTTCTAGCCTGTTAGTGAGAACTGCTATTGCTGATAGTGATGCTAACATTGCTAATATTGATGCTGAATAAACCAAACACAGAGATCTGTGAACCAGTTTTAAAAAATTATACAGAAAAATGTGTTCTGAGAATTATTACCCTCTACAGAGATAAAGCTGGCTTTTGAGTTTTTTTTTTCCCTGTCATGAAAGTTACACCAGACCATGCAGTTTGATGTAGAATAGCTGTATTGATAAAGCTGATGAAATCTCTAAATGAAATACTAATTAGCATTTTTAAAAACTATTTTTTGATAACCAAATAACATTAAGGACCAATATTGCCAAAAGGAATGCTTCACTATACGTACACAAACCATTTCCTCAGAAAATCATATATGGAATACATTTTTTCTAAAGCATTTTATTGTACAATCCTGGAGGAAATTGAATGAGCATCATTTAGATAATTTTATGTCTCTTACTATTCAGGCACTTTTAAACTCTATGTACATTTCTTTTTTTTTTTTTTTTGGATACTAGAGATTGAACCCTGAGGTATACAACCACTGAACAACATCCCCAATCCTCTTTATATTTTAGTTTTAGACAAAGTCTTGGTTGATGAGGCTAGCCTTAAATTTGTGATCCTTCTGCCTCAGCCTCCCAAGTCACTGGGATTACAGTCCTGCATCCCTACACCTGGCTAGACTTATTTTAATCTTAAAGAAACTCTAAATTTAGCATTATTCAAGGGAGAAAAAAAGGGGGAAAAAAAAAACTACCAAAAACACAGAGTAAGCATAGAGAGAGCACTTTAAACATTCAAAATCTGTCAGGTTTTAAGTAGTTTTGTTTAAAATTAAAATTACCATTGTTAGGCTTCCAACCTGTATTCTCTTCCTTTTTAGGTGTTCCTCTTTCATTTTATTTATTTGTTTAATTTATTTTTAACTGATACATAAAATCATACATATTTACAGGGTAGCATGTAATGTTTCAATACATGTATTCATTTTGTAAAGTTTAAATCAGTGATGCTAACATTGCTAACATTAAACACATCTATGTTCTCAAATATTGATCACTTCTTTTTGTTCTGGGGTGGGAGGTACCGGGGATTGAACTCAGGGGCATTCAACCACTGAGCCACATCTCCAGCCCTATTTTGTATTTTTTTAATTTAGAGACAGTGTCATACTGAGTTGCTTAGTGCCTCACCCATTGCTGAGGCTGGCTTTAAACTCACCATCCTCCTGCCTCAGCCTCCCGAGCCACTGGAATTACAGGCGTGCACCACTGCCCCAGTCCTTGTTCACTTCTTTATGGTGGAAGCATTCAAAATATTTTCTTACATCTTTATGAAATCTACATTATTATTGTTTTCTATAGTCACCCTACTGTACAATAACACACCAGAATTACTTGCTTCTCTCAATTATGACAATACACATTGATCGACCTCTTCCTATTTGCCCCTGAACCTCCTAGTTTCCCCAGCTTATTCTAATCATCATTCTACTCTTGACTTATGAGACCAATTTTTTTAGATTCCATATATGAATGAGTTCATGCAGTACTTGTCTTTCTGTGTCTGGCTTATTTCACTTCACAGAATAATCTCCAATTCCATCCATGTTGTTGCAAATGACCAATGCAAACTTTTAAAGAACCAAAATTTATGCCCCAAATCCAGGATGGTCATAATATCAAAATATAAATACAGGAATGCTAAGTATGACTAATGCATCGTTTTGTCTCAGATTGCAGTTGGGTTTGGCTCTGTACTGATCCTGTGTATTAGTTATTAAGCATATTATGAGAAATTGAAACCATGTTCATGGCTATGCACAAGTAATGGAAATTCTTCTCATATGCAGATCTCATCAGGCACTTACTTATTCAGAATGTATTGATTCATTTAATTATTTAATAATTTGATCATCTTCATTGTACACGAAAACTTTTCTAAATATATAATCATTGGGGCTGGGGCTGTAGCTCAGTGGCAGAGCGCTTGCCTTGCATGTGTGAGGCACTGGGTTCGATCATCAGCACCACATAAAAATAAATTAATAAACAAAGATAAGAAAAAATTTATATATATATATATATATATATATATAATGGTAATGCAAGGAAAGTCTGCCATTCAAAAGACTTAAAATCACACTAGAAAAAAGATAACACCCAATGTTCTATCCTCAAAAGATTGAATGACATGGGTCAAATTAATCCTCTGTTTGGAGCTCAAAGTGCATTTTTATTGTAGAAATATAATTAGAAAAATAATTGTCTTTTGAAGCCAGTAAATCAAAGCAGTCTGTTAGAGAAATCACTAGTGTGAGCTCACAATGGGTTCTTCTCTACTTCCTAAGCACACAGCTTCTCTACCTCCTAAGCACACAGCAAGATTAGACAACCTAGCTCCCTTGCAGTAATGTGAGATCATGTGATCCTTTAGATCAATGGAATGTGAGCGAAAGAGATGTATCAAGAGCAGCAGGATCTCAAATAGAGCACATGTACTATTTGTATTGTCTGGAGAACAGGGATCTTTCTGATAAGAAGTGGAGTGTGTAGAAAAAGACCTAAATACAAAATGAAGTCTACTTGGTCAAAATAACTAATAACTAATCTTATCATTTAGTGAGTGATAAGATCCTGTTCCGCACACCAAGGCAAGCTGGAATATAGAAGCAAACCACTCAGGCAAGGTGCCTACAAAGTGATATGAACTGTTTGGGAACTTATTTAGATGTTTCAAAACTGACTATAGAGCTGGGCAGGGTGGCGCACACCTGTAATCCCAGCAGCTTGGGAGGCTGAAGCAGGAGATTGCAAGTTCAAAGTCAGCCTCAGCAACAGCAAGGCACTAAGCAATTCAGTGAGACCCTGTTTCTAAATATAATTTAAAAAGGGCTGGGGATGTGGCTCAGTGGTTGAGTACCCCTGAGTTCAATCCCTGGTATTAAAAAAAAAGAAAAAGAAAAAGAAAAAAATATGCACTAGAATTGGGAGAAAACATGTCAATGTCCAGGCACAATCCTAAGTAGGATCACAATGCTCCCTGCTGTGGTAAGCTGCATTATGTTTTCTGTGTTAACTGAAGTAAATTCAAATAAACCTCAGAGATCCTTGGGGATGCCCTCAGGAGACTCTCCTTTGACTGAAAAGCCCTGGAGGCTTTGTATTCTCTTTACTAGCATGAGCATATTTCTTGATAGGACACTCAAATTAAGGCAAAGACTCAATCAGAGAAGATTACAAGATTTGAATCCAGTTAAAATGATTATAGTATTTAATAACATGTGCCATGTTCCATGGTGTCACAGAGGATAAAATTGATAACAATAAGGTTCTTACATACTTCGCTAAGACTATAATATTTGAGTTCTATCTAAAATGAGGAGCACAAACTTGTCAGATAAACTAGCAGACAAATGTGAAGGCAAAAATATCCAAAGTGAGGGAACAGCAAAACTCTGAGAAATCACATAATATATTTGGTTAACAGAAAGCAGTAAGAAGACCAAAGGGAATAATAAAAGGTGACTTTGAAGAACATGGTTTGCAATGTAAGAGATGTGGGGCCATGAAATGGAGTTTAGATTTTATTCTGCAAGCATTATGAAGCCATTCAAATTTTTAAGAGGTAGTGAATGGTCCAACTTATACTTCAGGAAGATCAATCTGGCAAGGCAGTATGAAGAAGGATTACATAAGCACTAGATGAGATGTAGAGAGAACATTTATGAAGCTTTTGAAATATTCAGGTGAAAATGATGAGAACATAAAAAGTCAGTATCAGTAAAGGTAAAAAAGAGTAAGAATTGAGAAAGTTTTTGAGATATAAACAGTGTATTTTGGTGACATTATACATGTAGTGTTTAGTAATCAGGGATGATTTAGGATGGATTAAGGTGGAAATGGAAGGATGCAGTTCACAAGACAAAAGGAAGTATCTAGATGACAGCTTTCTGAGTTGGCCTCCCTATAGCTTATGCCAAAGTTACCACAAACAGCATTCCATGTTTTCTAGTCTGTCCCTTCTTACAATTATGAGGGTTTCTTGGAGCTTCAACATTGTCACAGAGTAGTTTTGTTTTGTTATAATTGATAAAAGTACTAAGAGACCCAAGAGATCTTGGGGACCTTGATAAGGGGGACCTTGTTTGCAGAACCACAGGATTTTCTCTTTAGTCCATATTTGCAAAACCAAGTCCAGTGACATTGATAAGGTGTCTGTGGAGAATGTAGGTTCTGGCTCTGGTGCTCCTTCATGTTTCAAAGCACACAGGCACAGCTATTCCTCTAGTTTGTGTTTGTGAGGGGATTAAGTCCAAGTTTTAAACAGCAACCCTCCATTACATGCATGCTAGCTTTCATAAAAAAACAGTTTTCATAATTTATTGTACTTTTTTTTTTCATTGGGGCTGAAAGGCAAAGTATGCTAGTGCAGGGGGCAAACACTAATGTAGGGGATGACAATCTTTTATCAATGACTTGATGTGTGCCATTCAGAGCAAATGAGGTGAACAATAGAATTTAAGTTGGACATACTGAGTTTTAGGTTTCTGTGAAATATTGAAGGAAATATCTGACAGAAAATGAAAGATACAAAGATCTGTGATTCAACAGAAATAGACTAAAAAGAAGATGGGAAAAGAATGTTGCTGTAGAAGTCAAGGAAGGAGTGAATTTCAAGAAAATTTGGGTACTCTACAGTTTGAATATCTAAATTATATCTTTATCTCAACATGGTAGGCTCTTCCACTACCGCCCAATATACATCTTATCAGATCATTTTTTTGAAAGCTGAATCTTGTATTTATACTTCAGGACACTAATACATGACTGTAAGTATATATATAAAAACAATATCTATTTCTTACAAGATTCCTGGTATTCACTGTTTCTTGGACTCTAGAACCCTACACCCTTCTAACAATAGTCAGTATACCATTAACAATGGTTATAGGCAAGACTAAAGAGCTTAACATTCTGTTATGCTTCCATGACTCACTTAATCTCTTTGCAGAACTGGTCTTTATATTGAATTATAATTATAAAAATCTGCATTTTGTTTCCAACCTTCCACTCCTGGCACTGGTGACTGAACCCAGGGGCACTTTAGCACCGAAAAGGACTTATATTCCCAAGCCTTTTGACTTTTTTATTTTGAGACAGAGTTTTGCTGCAAAGTTGACCTTAAACTTGGAATCCTCCCTGCAACAGCCTCTTGAGTAGCTGATATTATAAGAGTGCACCACCATGCCCAGCAGAATCTGCCTTTTCTTCATGGGGTAGAGATTATATCCATGATCTCAGAATTTGTGTTCTAAGATGTACTATTTATCTCTGATCATGCTTTTATCTTATTCCTACCTGACCAATCTGTTATAACTAACTGGGTAGAACTTTTGCTACAATTTTTGCAATGTTCTGCTATCTTACTACCTGTAACATCTGTTTTTTTCTCATTTCTTACTCATATCTCTAGTACTTTTCTAATAGTTTCCTGTGCAAACATATTGTTCTATTTCAGCCATTAAATATTTGAGTTATTCAAGCTTTGGTTTGCATCCGTCTTCTTTCATTATTACTTTCCTGTAATTTTCTCTTGAGCAAATCAGAACAAGCAAAAGGAAACAGCACTGATGACTGTAGTTCTACCACTGTAATATCTAGAAAATCGTGGACTTCATTAATCCACTAATAAAATCACATTAAATTCAATGTACCTAAAATCAAATTTATGACTCTCACTTTGCTGAGCTGGTTCTTTGCCAGAGTTTCCTGTCTTGGTGAGTATCTCAAGTATCCATGGAGTTACACACACCCAATCATCTTTGAAGTATCTGTTTCCCACAAACCTCTATCAACCTATAACCAAGATTTGACATTCTGTCTCTCAATCATCTCTTCAATCTAATGATTAGATATTATATTCATATGTATCTTTATTTTTATCTTTTATATTTATATTATTTCTTTATCATATACTGTATTTTTGTTTTCACTGATCTTTACATCCAAATTACAGCCCTGTCTTATTTAGACTACTTTTAATAGCCTTTTGACTAGTTTCCTCTTATTTATTCTGCCCACCACCAATTTATTGTCTGCATATCACAATCAGAATGATCTTTAAGAAGGCAAATATGACTACTCATCTCCATTGAAACCCTTCAAAAATCTTACATTGCTCTTTGAATCTAAAAAAATAAGAAGTCAATATGACATGAAAGATTCTAACCTCATCTTGCAACATTCTATCCCTACACTTAGCACTCTTGCCATGTCAACTTTCTTTATAAAATTCTCACAAACCTTTCATACACCTTATTTATCTACATGTACAAAATGTTAAACCTATAGTTTCTTCTCCTCCTAGAACTTAAATTAGTTGTTATTCTTTTTGTAATAGACATCAACATGAGAAAGTTCATCAGAAAAAATAACCCTGGAACAGTACTGTAGGTTACATTTATTTGTTAGAAGCTTTCATGACTCCATTCCTTTTGTTTTTGCAGAATAATTATGACTGTTTGAGATTATTCATGCATTATTATGATTTTTTAAATTAATGCCTATCTCACCCCTTCAATTATAAGCTGTCTTGAAATTAAGGATGAAGGGCCTTTGGTTTGCTCATCTGATTTTTGCTTTTGCATCTGATTTGGTTGCTTTGGTGCTCATCTGAATTTTTGTTGCCTTTGTGACTAGGCTGGAAGAGATATGACATAAGGCTCTGTATAAGTCAGATCAGACTTATGTGTTTGTGTATCTATTATTCATTTATTTATGGAATATGTTTTAAGTGATTGCTACAGACAAGTGTTATAAATTGCTTAGTATATTTATTACTAAATGAATGGATGATGCATTAATATAAGAAAGAAAAGATTTACAAGATATGAAGACATCAAAATCCTCCCCTCAAGGAATTCCAACATTACAGGCTTTAACCAAGAAGCAGTAAGATGTTCTGATTACAAACACAGACATGGGAATAGATTCCTGAAATTAAATCCCTGACTTTTACACTTAGCAACAAAGTCAATTGCCTTTCTGGACCTCAGTTTTCCCATATCAATAATAAGGAAGATGTTGGTATTTTCCTCATTGGTGTATGCAAGAATGATATTAAATAATATACATGTAATAACAGTTCGTGGCACAAAGGTTGAACATAAGCTATAATTATTAGTAAATATAGCCTTATTATGGACTAACTTGTATGCCTCCAGATTTACTATATTGAAGTCTTAATGTCCAGCATCACAAAATGTGATTGTGCTTGATGACAAAATTATCGAAGAGGCAATTAAGGTAAAATGAGGTCATTTGGGGTGAACCATAATCAAATGTAATCAGTGTTTATATAAGAAGAGGAGATTAGGAACCAGTCATAAAATGTGAACACATAGACAATAGACAACTATAGTAGCCCAATTTCCATCGTCAATCTCACAATACCACAGTCTGTGGAAGTTATAAAGAAAAGAGGTCCATTGTGGCTCATAGTCCTGGTCTCAGGTCAATAAGCCCCATCTGGTGATGGTTTCTTGATGGCAGATTTCTAAGGTGGTGCAGACCCTCATAATGTGAGAAATAGGGAATGTACATGGGTATATTTTCTGGTCTCTCCCCACTTATAAGAATAAAGCCACCAATACTCAACCATGGGTCTCCATCCTGATGACTCTATCTACCTAATCACATCACTAAAAATCTTCCACTAAACACCATAGTTGGATTAAGTTTCCACTACTTTAGTAACTCATAATGGAGATTAAGTCCCAATTGAAGTTTTTGGAGGAGACAAACTATATTCAGGCTATGATAGTACCTATCTCTAAGCCATGTAGAGAGCCTCATAAAAATCAACCTGTTGACACTTTGATGTCCAATTTTGAGCTTCATGAATTTTGAGAAAATAAATTTCTGTTGTTTAAGGCACCTAGCCTTGTGTACTTTGTTATGGCAAAAAAAGAAAAAAATACCACTTTTACATTGTTATCCAGACTTTAGCATAATATCACCAGCAAAACAATGTTAAGGGCAGATATTGCAAGGTACATGTTTTCCATGCAATTACTTCTAGCTACTTAAGTGCATTCTATGTTTTATTCCAAACTTATAGAAAAGTATGAACTTTGGAGGTATTTGCTTGCTCCTTACAAGGAGAAGTTACCATTACTGATATAACCTGCATGGTGTGTCCCAAGTTTTATATAAGAAATAACTATGAGAAAATAATTTATGTTAATCAATATTTGCCTAAACACAGAATAAGACAGGTGCCTGATATATATTGCCTCATTTAAATCCACATTTTTGAGTAAGTATTAATATGCCTATTTTATTTTATTTTTTTTTCCTTTTTTTAAAAATATATTTTAGTTGTAGACTGACACAATATCTTTGTTTTATTTATTCATTTTTTTATGTGGTGCTGAGGATCGAACCCAGTGCCTCACGCATGCAAGGCAAGTTCTCTACCACTGAGCCATAATTCCAGCCCAATATGCCTATTTTATAATTAGAGAAAGTGAAGCAAAACAAAGTATTAAGTATTATTTTCCGAAGTTATAGTGTTTGGAAGTATCAGAATCCTAAGTCAAATCTACGATCATACCATTTGTACTGTAGAACAATGGCAAACATCTTCTACATTTGCTGTAAAAGAAATGTGATTGTCCATTGTGAAATTCTATATAGTATCTCAAGATAAAATTTCTTCCATGATTTAATGCAATGAAAGCTTCATTTCCCCAAGGAACTTCTTGCATCTTCTTTTACAAAATGAACTTTGTAACTTATCAGTTTTCCCTTAGGAACTCAACTTTAACTCAATCATAACATCTATATTAACCAGGATAGCAGTTTCTCTGCAAGCTACTATCAATATATATGTTTTTAATTTACATAATATAAATAACCAAGTATAAGCATGCATTTACACAGACATGAAAATAGTAAAATTATATCAGAGAAATTGATATATACCATTTTTCATGCTGTTCACAAAGTAAACATTTTAGAATATCATTAGTTACAGTTAATAAATTCATAAATTTCCCTCATGGTGCAAATCTGCATAAACACTAAAACTTCTAGACAACTCAACATTAGCAGAGCTATATTGTGCATATTGACCTAATTCAAATATGTGTCATTTATCCCAAGAGTCTTGCAGCAATCAGATTAGAATGGTAAATTCTCGATTACTGGTATCTGAGAAAATAATTTCTAAAATAATAAATGAATTATAGTATTCTTTATTTCTACACCTGTATACAATTTAGTTTAATCATGTCTTAATTAATAGTAGAGAGAATGTTCCAAAGATAGAAAAATAAACTGATACTGACATGTGTTGGATCAGCTAAATTGAGATGATGTGTTAATTTATTTAAAATTCTTCAATTCATACACATAACTTGGCTTAAAATACTAATGTTTTACACATGAAAGAAAATTTTATTAAATTTTATTCAATATAAAGAATTTCTTATTTTATGAATGATCTTTGTTCCTTTAGGCAAAAATATTTTACTGCTTAATATATTAATATTATATTAATATTATATCACACAATTGTTGTATGATATTTACTATGGAGTTAGAGATAGAACTATTTGGTAAATTTTCACATACTCCTATTTTTGAGTGTAGTGGATGTAAACTCATTCTTCACTGATGACAGTGGCTTTACTTCTATCCAGGTAAAGTTCTATTATTTGGCACCATACAAACAGGAAAACTCTGAAGTCATTTTTCTATCTTCTCATATAACTTGTCACTCAATTGTATTAAAACTTGACATATTATGTAAAAACTCAAGTCACATGGGCAAACTAGATCTCATCAATTTGCACATTCAGGCCACTGGTTTTCAAATAAATTCTACCTGCAAAATCTTTTTGATTCTGAATCTTCTTTATTCCTTTATACAATTCTTCTTTATACCTTAATACAAGTCTATAAAACTTAAATCTAAAATTACATTTCTGATAATTTAAACAGATATCTATTCTTCTGATCTTATAAATAATGATATCCTAGCAATATAGTTATCCATTCTTTCAAGTAAAATTTACTAGCTAAGTACCCAAGGCTTATACCATGGATATTACTGAATGCTTATCAAAGGGTATAGGTCCATACATACACTGATTTGTAAAATATGTGTATAATTTGCAATATTCAGACTTGATTTTATACATATATATACACATATATGTATATATATACATATATATCAGTTCAAAGCAAACTCATTCACGATTGTATTCATATAATATATATGCACAAAATTCGTGTGAATTTTAAGCTCAGGTATTAGTCAGTAATATTATATTTGGATAAAAATATTATATTCAAGGATTCACATTTCAAATTTCCTTATGTTCATACAGAGAAGTACAAAATCCAAAATTTATTAATAATTTTAATACATTATTAATGATGTTATTTTTTAAAGAAACTTAAAAATGTTAGTTATACTAAATTTGTTCAAGAAAACTCAACTATATTTTAGTTCATCATAACAAAGGATTCCATTATCCATGTATACGTGAATTATTAATATATATAATGTATATATGTAATATATAACATTAATATAGTTTCCACTGCTTCTCTACACAAATCAACACAAAGTCCTCAACTGTTAGGCTATGTTTGGGGAACCAAATTGAATATGAGGGTTACGTGTTAATCTGTTTCTTTCTTAGCATTGTTTACTTGAGTATCTGATGGATATAGACATAATACAGTTTTAAGTTTTCCCATTAGGAAATCAATAACTAGAACTCTTTTTATTTTATATTATAGTCAAAATTTGATCATTATTTTCTAAGTTCTTCTACAACTCTAGTTGTGTGAATTGACAAATAAAAAGAGTCCAGTAAAATGACTAACACATAGGAAATACCTGATGTTACTCAACTGACCTGAGATCCTATTTCACCTTAATGCTTCCTCAAATATGCTCATTATTATTACTGACTCATTCAATAGTAAGAAAAATCAAGTGTTTTCCTTGTCTTTTCTAAGTCTTTAAAATCTCTTTTCCTTTGAACCAATCTAAGGAAAAAATTACCAATTTTAATAATGTTGATAGAGAACTTAAGCTCTGTCTTATAGGGGCCCAGCTAGTGGCAGAGACTGGCATATTTCCTTCCATATTTTTATGGATGCATTAAAGTTGTACATACTTGTGGGGTTTATTGTTACATAGTCATACATACACACAATATAACATTATAATTTGGACAGTACCGTATCTCAGTATTCCCGCTCTCTTCCTTTTCCTTCCTGTTGGTCCCTTTATTCTACCCTTCACATTTCATGAGATCCCCCCACTTTTTCTTTCCTTTCTCCTCTCTAGCTTCCAAATGTGACCTTCTGAGTGTAGCTTATTTTGCTTAGGATAAGTATGAATGACTTTGCTAAAGGGTGAAGTTAAAATAAACACTCAAATAATTGTTTTCTATTCACTGAATGATAGTGTTCACTTTAATCCATCTTTTTATTATTCATAAAGTTATTATAGTGTGGTCTATCTGGTTCAAAAACATTTTTTTAATTTTGAGTGGACTTTTACTCTTCCAACATTACTACCAGAATTATTAGTTTATTGGAAGAGGAGAGTGACATATTGTACTATAGCAAAAATATGACAGTGTTCTCTGACCTGAAAGGTCAATGAAGTTTTCTTCCTCAGGAGGATTAAGAGAGGCATGTATGTGATTATTACTCCAGGAAGCCAAGGGAGGTAAAAAGACTAGCAGGAAAATGTAGAGAAGAAAATTCTGCATTCCAGAAAATCTGAGTACCATGATGCAGAGGAGACCAGGATGCAAATCAGGGAGAGGTGAGCTGAATCTGGTGAGGCAGGTAGCAACAATATCAAGGAAGGCTGCCTTGCCATGTGAAGGAGAGTTGACGCTGTTCCTGAAAGCAGCAAGAAAACATCGAAGGATTTCAAGAAAATAAGCAAGATGATCAGATTTGACTTTTAGAATGCTGTCATTACAGCAGCATGATTCTTTTATTTCATAAGCCCCCTCCAAAGAGAATATGAGGGCACTGCAAGAGCTGTATCATTTACAGTATGTCATACCATGGCTAGCTCTAATGCAGTGCCTCAAATTACTGCCCTTTACATTGAGGGGAGGAAGGAAGGCTTGGATTAATGCACTAATGAAAACTACTCTTTCCCCGTAAATGCAAAGATTGCATGGGAAACTATTATGTCAGACTAATACAATTTATTTCTATGATGTCATCTGTCTGGGCTTCAGTAAGGACTGATTCTGTTCCAGATGGAAATCAGAGTAACAAACTAGACTGATATAATCTAGAACACTCCACTTTGGAGAGAAGGAACATGAGATTAGAAAAAGGATTGATTACCTCTCCTGTTTGGGGACAGAGGGTGTTGGGTGGGTGATCTGCCTATGTGTGTTATTTAGTATCTTTACTCATAAATGATGGCTTATCTATTAATTTTTCATATAAAACTTTGTTGGACTTGATTGCTTGAAAGAGCAAAAACCTTTAGAATGTTAATGCATAAGGTTTAAAGTATAGTGTGAAAAAATATAAAGTAGCTATGAAAAAAGAGAAAACAAACTCTATAAATAAGAAAAAGCATATCAGCAAAGTTGAATACATTCCTGGGACCCTGAATATCTTCATATAAGTAAGCATATTATTGAATTAAATTATGGTTGTAGTTGAACATGCTTATTTTTCTTACAGTATGTCAATAGAAGAGTATAAGCAACTTACATAATTGCCCTGAAGTTAGTATCTTCATCCTACTCAAAGAAACAAATTCATTTAAATCTCATTTTTACGAATAATGTTGCTAAAAGCCCTTAGACTTACTAACTCATTGTGTTCTCAAAATAACCTTACAATGTAGGTACTATGATATCACATTTTTCTAATGAGGAAACTAGTAAGTGATCACAGTAACTAGTGAGTTGTGGAGAAATTTCAAGGTCTAAAAAAATATTTTCAGCAAATAAAAATTAAAAGCAAATTAAAATGATGGAAGATATGTCCTAGACATCATTAATTACCACATTTGAGTGCACAGTAGAAGAAATTCATTCCATTAGACATATCAGTAATTTTATAAAGTGTGACCAAAACTTGGTTTGCTGTAATGCAGCAGATCAGAAATATTGTTTAGCAATGACCTAGTAAGAATGATTTTGACTCAAGTCATTATTTTAAGAGAAAATTGGAAGAGACTATTTCCAGCAAAATATTCTTTATTCTCTGGAGACCTTTCACATGCTGACAACCTGACAGACGATGAAAGATGCATTGTGGTGAAACTGACCTGAAACTTTAAATAAGATTCACAATGTCACTCTTATTTGCAGATGATTTTCATCGGCTGCACTGCAATTTAGGAAACAAATCTAAGAAGAGGCAGGATCTTCTACTTAGTATTGTCTATAGGTTAAGATCTACTGAAGTTTGCTTGTTCCTTTCAATAAAATCAATTTTCAGTGCTTGACATCGTCCTGCATCACAAATTCCTGTCCAGTGAAACAGAATGACTTTCCACTAATTTACCCTGAGAACTTGAAAGTACTACCATTTGAAGAAACCACTGTCCTCAAGAGACATTTTATTATCATTAAGGACACCCTGTGAAGAAGTATGTGGCTACCATTTTTTTCCCCTTATACTTATGTTGTAAAAATTTCTAGTGCATCCATTTTTTTGTTTTGTTTTCAATCTTTCCTTTACTGTTATATGAAGGAACTTTCTAAGAATAAAAGGAATAAAACCTACTATAATATTTCTTCTATTTCCTTTATCATTTATGATAATAGACTTCTTATAGAAAAGGTAAGCATAATTAAAATAAAGGTAAATATTTTGTTAAAGATAATGAGTAAATGTTGCTGAGGTAGAGAGTTGGGAAGGACTTGGGAGAAAGAGGGAGGATTTGATAAGCATTTATGTCTTTTGGTTTGGATAACTGGATGGAAAGTGATGTCATTGCGAGAAAGCAAAAAACAAAGAAGGAGGAACAGGGTTAGTGTGAAGTGGTGTAGAAAGTAAGACAACAGTGAAGTTTTGGACATATTCTATGAGATACCTCATAGATGATGTGATGTGATGTCATGTCATGTCATGTCATGTCTGAGGCTTGGGCACTTGAACCACATTGCTTTTATTCAAATGTTGCCTCCCCAAATCTCTATTTGTTTGTTGTTGAAACAGTTATCATCTCTGGGCTTTCAGCTGAATCCCCAACACATGGAAATAGAAATTGTATTTATCAAAATTATTATTCGGACTAAATAAGTGAATTTATTAAAGTACTTAAGACTACGGAAATAGACCAATCACTGAAGAACATGAATGGACACCAAAAATCATTTCTAAGTTTAGGTTTATTGGGCAAAAGAACGTAAGTTAGGAGTCATAAGCAACAACTGCAGCTTTTGTGGGCTGTAAAATTGCCTGAGGAGAGATGGTTTCAAATGCTACTTTTAGGAGTTATTTTATACTTTTATTTTGAATGCTTTTTGGATCCAGCTGGGTAGCTACAAAGGAAAGGATTGAAAGAGGTCACATGAAACTTTCATAAGGAAAAGGAAGAGTAGTTAGAATCTTTCTGGAGAAAATCAAAAGGAAGTTTCATCCTTCAGGACAGAAAGCCAAGCCTGGTAATGGGAAAGGCAGTTTCTTTACCTTGCTAGGGTGAAGAGGAGATGGAACACACAGTTAAGAGAGGTAAAAGTGAACAGCTTATGGCAATATGAAACTATTATAGTAGAACTGATGTCTGTTATGCAAAAACAGCTGCAGAGGATTTGATACCAAGTAAAGTTGCAAATCTCTGGAGTAGCCCAAAAACTCATGAAGACTCTTGGAGAGTCAAGGAAAAAATATTCTATTCAAGCCTGGAACAAGAAATGGATTAGATTAAATATGCAAGTTTCTACTTTGTGGTTATCTAGATATTTTTGAGCCTCAATCATTATTTGAATATTTAGCCCTTGCATTGAAACTTAAAATCTAAATTGTAGGATTTCACATACTAAGGTAAGAATTCATTCTGGGAACTACACTTCTCCTTTCCCAATCCTAGAGATAATTTTCAACTACCCTGTCTTCATTTTTTCATTCATTCAAACTGCTTCCATTTATTTTTGAACAACACACATCTGATCTTGCTATTTGTGTAATGAACATTACATTGCATTTTAGGGCTCTAAGAGAGCAGTGAAACTTCCTGAACATTTTTATGTCAAATTGTGCAGATTTATGCATTTTTCTGGGTCCTTAGCTTTATTAAACTGCTTAGTACAGCAAATATGTGTCTTTATACTTGGCTCAAATTTATGTTTCTAGACTTATCTATAGCAACTACCACATGACCTACATCAGACATTACAATATAGTTACCATAGATCAAAGCTTTCTAAACTTTAATGTGCTTTGGCAGGAATAGTGGAAGATCTTGTTAAAAATGAAAATTCTGATTCAGTACTTCTTGGGTGCGGCAAAAGGTTCTGCATTTCTCATAATGATGATTCTGGTTCAAAGAGTACATACTGAGAAACAAAACTATATAGTTATTCATGCCACATACCAAATATAGCACTGCATCACACACACACACACACACACACACACACACACACACACACACACACACAAACACACACAGCTATAGTCTGGATGGGAATGTCCCACAAAGGCCCATGTGTTCAAGGCTTAGTCCCCACCTCAGCATTATTGCAAAGTAGAACCTCTTCAAGAAGGGGGGTCTAGTGGGGGGCTTTAGGTTATTGGGGGCATGCTCTTGAAGGGCCTCCATCCTTAGACTTTCTCTTTCATACCCTACAAAGAAGTGAATCGGCTTCCTTCCCCCTGCACACCTGCCACGATATTCTGTGCTGCCACAGGCTCAGCAGAATGAAACTGAAACCTCCAAAACTAAGCCAAAGTAAAACTTTTTTCTTTTGAAGTTGATTATTCTCAGGTATTTGTTAGAGTAATGAAAATCTAACACACATGTACACACACATGTGCACACATACACAAACACATCTTTATTCCTAAGGAATTATGATTTTCTATACAAAGTACAAAATCTATTTTTTTAAGTTTATACATGCTATTTCCTTGTTTTTCTTAGAATAACTTGTGTTATTCTAAGAAATAACTTATAGACTCCTTATAGACTGATAACTTGTGTCACCAAAATGCTTTATGCAAGTGAATTTGAATAAAAAACTGAATCATTATAGACTCCAAGACAAGGATTTTAAAAAAATCTTTACCATCGTTACCAAAACACTTTTGTTTGACAAATATAAGATTATAATAGCTTCCCACATGGTTCTTCTCATCCAGGTAGAGAAACAAGATTAGTTGTCTTAACATATTGCCACAATTGCTAATACAATCACAAGAACTCTTAAAATTGTATTCATAAGATAATAGTTTTAAATGCACAAAACAAAATGTATAGCATTAAATGGTTCAAAGTTCATACATCAAATTTAAAAAAAATATCTTATCAAGGAAAAGCTGAAAGTAATCAGGGTTAGCATAGTCCAGATTCCTGTGGGGGGGAGCACAATGGTAGTGGTAAAAGGACAGGAGTCCAAATGTACAAAGCAGGAGGGACAGAGAACATTGAAAAATATTGAGGACAATAGTAAGCATTGGCCAGGGACCATCTATATGTCCCATCTATATGTGTGGGTGAGGAACAAAGAATATAGAGTCCAATCTGACAACCATAAAGGTGTAGTGTTGGAGTTATCAGTTGTGAAAGAGGATAGGATAGCCCTGAAAGGAGGAAGCCTAAGCACAAGGGTTTAGTTTGGATATACTAAGAGAGAGACAGATATTAAAGTTTCTGAGCGAGATGAGTGTCACAGCAGAAATATGTTCAAGAAAAATTAGTTTAACAAAATCTAAGTAGCATTCCGTGTTAATTAGATGTCCATATGGCACAATCTGCTCAAAAAATTATTTCAAGACTGGGCAAGTTAGCACATGCCTGTAATCCCAGTGGCTCTGGAGGCTGAGGCAGGAGGACCCGGAGTTCAAAGCCAGTCTCAGCAACTTAGCAAGGCCCTAAACGACTCAGTGAGACCCTGACTCTAAAAAAAAAAGAAAAAAAAAAAAAAAACTCTGGTGGGGAGGTAGTTCAGTGGCTAGTACTTTTGGGTTCAACCCCCTGTGTCAAAAAAAACAAAACAAAAAACTTCAATATATATTATGACATATTGGAAAAAAAAATTCTAACATTTGGATTTACCTTTCCTTCTGTGATATTAAACACCCTAGTCACATTTATTCAAAATTTAGTTTTTAAAAATACACAACCTAGATCCTTATTATTTCTTTTTTAATGTGTAGAGTGAGTTCCTAGTTTCAAAGTACTCTGGGGAAGGATGGGAATTGTGGTGCATTTAGAATACAAGTCTAGACTAAGTACTTGAGGAGTAACAGAATAAGAGATTTAAAATTAAATGTGCACAAAATAAGGAGATGTTTAAATAAAAGATAATAAGATCATTTCAGGTTGATTTATAATGATTCATTCTTCCTGGCATATTTAACAAATAATGGGGATATGATGTCATTCCCATTGGGTTACAATACTGTAACACAATATAAACGTCTACAAAAAACCATATATATCCCCTGTAGTATTCTTGTTTTGTGTCTTTAAAAAAATGTTTGTAAAATGAATTTAATAGTCACATTGAAACAAAAAATCATCAATGTAGTTGGGCTAGGGAAGACAAAACTGAAAAAGATTTGCATATTTATTTAATGATTCACATTTCAGCTATCCTGATTAGAAGCACCAATCCCCTTTTGTATGCATGCTTGTTCCCTCCAATTTATGGACAGAAAACTAACTAACTGCAAATTAATGACATTCTAGTTAAATGGATTCTAATATAAAATCGAAATTACATTAGTTACACTGGTTACATTGGTTCTAATATATATGTGGATGAGTATGTGTGTAACTTTTGGCTTAAAATCATATAAACATGCCTGCCATGCCACAATAAATTCTCTTCCCATTAACTTCATTAATTTTAATCTTCAAAATATGCTTATGATAGAAATAGTGTGAGCACCTGAGAGTAATATTTTTAGTCCTTAAATTTTACCACAGTTTGTTTAAATTATTAACATGGAAGCAGTATGTAAATAAAAGAGTAATTTGGCTAAATTCAAATTTCATTATCACTAAAAATGCAGCAGTCTTCATATGTTCCACTGTATTGAAAAGCCAACTCTTCAACTGAAAAATTTATGTAAGAAAACTCTCTCTTCCTTCTCCAAGTAAAAGTTGGGCAATAAATGTTTCTTTCAAGACTATTCCCAATTGTTTGCATAACATTTCTCAATACATATTTTTTGCATATATTTTTGCAAATATTTCCAAAGTGATAGAAGCACAGAAATGCAGAGTTGGTTGATGCCTGAGAATTCCTTTTCCATTGCCCTTTTTTTATAAGTGAGGCCACAAAACCTCCAAGAGAATTCACCAGCCATGGGCTATGTTGAGACAGCACAGGACCTAGGGCTTCACTTTGTAACTCCTGGTCCAGGGCTCACTCGTACTCTTTTCTGACACATATTTCTCATGTGGACAAGATGTTTTAAGTTATGAGGATATTGGTATTATTTATTGTAGTAATTCTGCCTTCAGAAAGATTTGTCTGGCAATCTGAGACATAGTTCTGAATTGCATTGTACCTTTATTTCTCCACCTGACAAATGAAAATTTCTTCCTTACATACAGTTGTGATGAAGATAAATAATGAGATATATACAATACCATGTGTGTATATTCAATGGAAAATATTCAGGGAGAGGGGACTCCAAAGACTGGATAATGAGAACAAGGGTTTGAGCCCACCAAACTGAAGAGTGCACCCTACACTGATGCTTGTCAATGCTGAGATTTGAAGTGTCTTAAACTGGGAGCAGTGTCACACGCCTGTAATCCCAGCACTTAGGGAGGCTGAGACAGGAGAATCGCGAGTTCAAAGCCAGCCTCAGCAAAGGCGAGATGCTAAGCAACTCAGTGAGACCCTGTCTCTACATAAAACACAAAATAGGGCTGGGAATGTGGCTCAGTGGTCACGTATCCCTGAGTTCAATCCCCAGTGCAAAAAAAAAAAAAAGATGGTTGTCTTCTGTGCTTACAATGGCTGGCACTGCACAGAGTACTCAGTAAAGATTTGGTATGTGTTGATGAAAAGTAACTGTCTTTGAAATTGTTCAGGACTTTGGTTCTTCAAGTCTCAAACATTTATATGTCATTAAATAGTATTTGTATTCATGTAGAGAAAAATCTTCACAAATGACTTAAACTCTTCCAAGGGCACTACAAAATACTCACATACACACACACACACACACAAATGGATGCATGATGCAGTAATAAGTACTCTGATACTTAGAAAAGATGCTTAAAGAAAAGTATAACTACCACAAAGCTAATTATTTACTGTTGCCTTGTTTAACATAATGATTAAATGCAGGTTCTTTTGCATCACAAATCTATCCTTGGGCTAACTTTGAAACTCTTCACAATAAATCTGCTTAATCATGAACAATAGAATTTTTAAACAAAACTTTCAAATCTAATAATGCTGTTAAATGTCAATCACATGTTTTAGATTATTTGAGACATATGAGTTAACAAAGTTATTCCTAACATTAAATTTTATGCCATGCTAATAATATTTTTATTTGTATAAAGCATAGCAATATAAATTATATTCAAACATATTTAATAATTCTTTAAAAATTTTCCAATTGTTCCTTACAGTCATAATTATACAAAAGAACCTCCATCTGACTATTTTTTTTTTGTATATCTTTCCATCATTTCTTTGTAGAATTTTAAAAGAATGCTAATATTCTAATTAAAACTTGTTCTATATTACAACTGGAAAGATAAACATTTTGGTAAACATATTATTAAAAAGTCACCCAATTAGTGAGACCCTGTCTCTACATAAAACACAAAATAGGGCTGGGGATGTGGTTCAGTGGTCAAGTACCCCCGAGTTCAATCCCCAGTACCAAAAAATAAAAAATAAAAAAAAATAAAAAGTCACCCCAAACAAAAATGTGGTGGCCATTCTTTGTCCTTTTTATGACATACGACTTAAGATTCCTTAACCTATTCCCTTCCCCATACCAATAATCAGGAAGAATTTTGACAACAGGACATGCTATTAATAATATCCCAGAAACTTTCATTCAGAATAGTGCAAGTATTGGAATAGTGCAAGAACTGGAATTTTAGAGCCTCATTTTGAATGGGCATTATGAACCAGTGTAAAAATAAATCATATCATCCTAATTAAAATAAGATGTACTCCATGTTTGCATAAATATGTCAAAATATGCTCTACTGTCATGTGTAACTAAAATGAGCAAATAAAAAGTATCATGTCTAACAATAAAATTTATTAACAAGATCTAATTATTGGCAAGTGTTTTTTTTATTTAATGAAAATGAAATCATATTTCTCTTAGGTATTATTTGGTTTGAACTGGAATGTTCTGCACCCCCACCCCCACCCCAAAGTGTAGAAAGCTTGGTGTATAGTTAGATTTTCATCACTGACCAAAATACGTGACAATAACAATTTAGAAAAGGAAACGTTTATTTGGGGCTCATGATTTCAGAGGTTTAGTAATAGGGCCCAGAGCTGACTACATTCTTCTGGGCCAAAGTGAGAAAGAACCTACGGCTAAAGAGAGTGGCAGAGGAAAGCTACTCAGCTAATGGCAACTAGGAAGAAAAGAGAGAGAAAAGGAGGAGCCAGGGGAATAAGACATAATACACAGGGATACCCCCAGTGATCTACGCCCTTCAACCATATTCCACCTGCCTACAGTTACCACTCAGTACAATAATCCTTTCAAATTATTAATCCATCCAATGAATTAATCCCTTTATGTAGTTTCCTTTATTAACATTGTACATTAATGGGACATACTTGGTTCACTTGGTGAACAATACTATTAGATAATAATTAACCAAAATATGTAGTATATATTAGAGTTCACTCTTTGTGTTGTACATTCATGGGTTTTGGTGAATGTATGACATATATTCATCATTAAGAATTAAACAGAATTTTTTTTTTTGTTTTTGGTACCGAGGATTAAACTCAGAGGCACTGGAGCACTGAGCCACATCCCCAGCCCTATTTTATATTTTATGTAGAGACAAGGTCTCACTGAGTTGCTTAGCACCTCGCCTTTGCTGAGGTTGGCTTTGAAATCATGATTCTCCTGTCTCAGCCTTCCAAAGTGCTGGGATTACAGACATGTGCCACCATGCCCTGCTTGGGCTTCTTTTAATTAGCAATGTGCCTATGGTTTCTCCATGCTTTTTATGGCCTGATAGCTCATTTTTATTTATTGCTGAACATTTCATTATATGTATATACAACAGTTTATTATTTACTATTCACCTACTGAAGGCTATCCTGGTTATTTCCAAGTTTTGGCAAAGCTACTATAAACTTTCATATGCAAGTTTTTGCATAAGCATGAGTTTTCATTCAATTCTATTGGGTAAATGCCAACGAGTATGACTGCTTTCAAGTCTATGATTCACTTGATGTAATATTTGTGAAAAGTGTAGGGTCTGTGTTTAATTTCATTTCCTGGAATGTGGATGTTCTGTTGTTCCAGCACAATTTTGTTGAAAAGATTATCTTTTTCCATTAAATTTTCTATGACTCCTTTGTCCAAGATCAGTTGACTCTATTTATGTGGGTCTGTTTCTGTATGCTTTATTCTGATCCAGGGATCAATTTGTTTATCTTTGCACCAATATCAAGTTGTCTTGATTACAGTTTCTTTATCGTGAGTTTCAAAGTCTTGTAGTTTCAGTCCTCCCTCTTTGTTCTTCCTCAGTATCTTGTTGGTTATTCGGGGTCTTTGGCTTTTCCTATGAGTTGATTTCTATGGAGAAGCACAAATTGATTTGTAAATGTGTTATGGTGTTTGTGAAAAATAGGAAACTGCTGTCCAAGATGGAGATGCATTGAAAATAATATAGAGTTGGTTAGGATAGGACTAAAATTATTTTAGCCTCTCTCATTTGAAATATATTTTATAGTATCATTAATTAATAGCATTAATATTTATTATTAACAATTATTAATATCAATTAATAATTATAAATAATTGCTTATAATCTATATAATTAATTAATCTTTAGAATAATATAATCTTTAGAATCAGTTTGTTAGTACCTACAGAATAACTTGCTTATACAATTCCTTCATTACATTTTTGTTTAGTTGTTTCAATTTTATTCTTTTTTTTAATATTTTTTTTAGTTGTAGATGGACACAATATCTTTATCTTATTTATTTTTATGTGGTGCTGAGGATCGAACCCAGTGCCTTACACATGCAAGGCAAGCGCTCTACCACTGAGCCACAATCCCAGCCCTATTCTTCTTTTTTAAATCTTCAAATCTAAAACTACCAGAATACAAATATTCAAATTATTTTCTCCAATATGTTATTAATCTTTAGCCTTAAATAGTTCATTATGTACTGAGGTCACAATTCATTTTGAATATCAGTAATATATGCTGCATAATAATGGATTTTCTATTACCTCTAGTCCAAAACAAAGTTGTGAGGTAAGGATACAGCTCAGAGGTAGAGTACTTGCCTCTCATGTGCAGAGGACTTGAGTTCAAATCCCGACACTGAAAAAAAATAGAAAAAAAAGTTGTGTTTTTTTTAAAGGAGTCTCAATATTGAAAGAGAAACTGGTTTATAAACAAGGATCTACAACAAATAAATAAGCAAAACAATAAAAAACACTCATTGTAGGATACAGTAAAACAGCACGAATGGAAGGAGATTCCTAAAATTCTCGTCATTCTTAGGATTTAGTTGATTTTGATTTTGACTTATTTTTATGGATATTAACTAATTTATATACAAAATTTAAAGCATTTTAATGATCGGGATATAAAACTCAGATTAGAAAATAAAACTAGCTGCATTCACATTATCATTTCAGTTAATTTGGTACCCACCCATTATGGTGTCACTTTAATATGGAAAGGTCTACTAAAACATTTACAAGGTTGTAAAAATATTGTATGTGCTAATAAACTTAATATTAGTCATATATTTTGAAATGAGATATGTATTATAAGACTAACTGTAAGAAAAAATTGCTCTGTATATTTTATTTGTGGGTTAGTATCAATCTTAGATCAATCACTGCAGCAAATGTCACCTTTCCTAAAAGATGTTTCAGTTTATTTTTTTTCTCAGCACTGTTTGATACAGCAGACTTCAATATTTCTTTAGCCTTCAGATTACCCAGGGAGTTCATATACAAAACATTTTAGTGGTAATGGAAATCTCTGTATTTAGATCAACTCAGTTATGAAACAAATACGTACCATCTCTCTTTTTTTTCTTTTTTTTCATTATGATAATAATAATGCATAATGACTGTAGGCTCAGGGCCCTTTCTTTCCATTATTTGTCTGATTCTCCCAACAACCACATGCAATCAGTAGTGCAAATGTTTTTGTACCTACTTTGCCCTTAAAGAAAAATTGTGGGAGGAGAAACTAAATACTGTGCCCAAGTTTAAACTAGTTTGTAGTTATCAGAACTGAATACAAGTAAATCTGGTTCCAAGTGGGATGTTTTTTCATGACATTATCTCCAGACGTGAAAGAACAGTGAAAACTCTACAGGCTAAACTGGAAGGCAAGAAGTCTCAAATTTTTCATTTATCTCTAAAACAGAAAAGTACTAAGATATATCTGACACACTCTTGATTCTGCTTATGCTTAATTTATATTCTAATCTATAAACATTCAAATAGTCCACTGATCATATCAGGAATCAGTTAATACTCTCCTTTTTCTCCTTTTCTAAGCTGGGCAGAAGTTCAAAATGGTACATTTTATACCAATGCAAACAAGATGTATTTTTTTGTGGAGCTTTATCTGTGCTAGTGACATTCTCTACAGAAGATTTCCTAGTCATACGGTCTGCTGTACATTCATTTTCAAGTACAATGCTATTGGAAGCCTTCAGGGCAGATGCCACTGGAAAAAGACCAACTCTGAAGCAACTTGTCCCAACGTCATAGGAACCCTGTAATCACACTGAGTCACTATCTTCAGTGAAAATTTCCCACGTTATTAGGAATATGGCATAGAATCCTTGAAAAGTCAAACTTTTTGAGTCTTTCTTTTATATCAAACACAGCACTTAATCAAGTTCCTAATTCAGAACAATATCCCAAGCCCCTCAAGTTTTCCTGAAATCAGCTGTTCTCTGGAATTAGTGCCTTGAGAGCAACTCTTCTTAGAGGCTACATAGGATTCCATCAGTGTTAACACCTAACCTGTCTATTCCTGTACCATAGACATAGAATTGATTTCTTCTGTATGTAAAATTTACTGAGTTCTGTTAGATTATTTGACTTTTCTTATGTCTCTTATATATAAAGGATATTAATACCATGCTGCTGAGCATTTGAATGAAAGAAGTGTGAACTCTTCACAAGCCTAAGTTTATTATGTTCAGGAGAGAAGAAATTACACATTTTTATCTTTGGCTAGGACAGAGAAGAAATGCCATTGGCAGCTTTCGATCAGCCTTGCTGGTGAACAGGGAATAGCAGTTACACCAGACTCTCCAGCAGCAGCAGTCTGTGGGCAGTCCCCAAAGCTTCCAATAGCCCAAGTTCAGTTCCTTAATGCTCTTTCAGCCTCTCCTATCAATCCCAATCCTGTATCATCCCCAAATTTGCTTCCTTAACTTCTGCTCTGGCTTCTGAACAGTATTAAAACAAATGCAGAAATAACTGGCCGATCTTCAGCTGGGTCTTTTCCATTCCTTTGCATTTATTTCATAGATCAGTTGATAATTCGTTAGTGAAGACATCATGATAATTTCCTATACCTTCTTTCTCAGGCTTTCTGTCAACCTCTTCCTCCATCCATCTCAGCTAATATTTTTAAAATACATCTAGAGAGCATTTCCAAATTTCTCTTAATTCTAGCCATCAATCTTCTGTGTCTATATCTATATTCATCTTTGTCTTTTGGATTGAGAAAGTTCCTACTTCTTTTTTTTTTTTTTTTTTTTTTTTGGTACTGGGGATTGAACTCAGGGGCACTCGACCCCTGAGCCACATCCTCAGCCCTATTTTGTGTTTTATGTAGAGACAGGGTCTCACTGAGTTGCTTAGCACCTTGCCATTGCTGAGGCTGGCTTTGAACTCACGATTCTCCTGTCTCAGCCTCCCTAAGTGCTGGGATTACAGGCTTGAGCCACCGTGCCCGGCTAAGTTCCTACTTCTTATCTAAAGCCAACTCACTTGTAGTAAATACTGATTTTATTTTTCTCACTTCCTAATGTAAATTATTGTTCCAAGGAATAGAATTATTTCTTCTATTGTCTTCATGATCAAAGTTCCTCTCCCATCAGCATAGAGGTCTCTCTTCATCTAATAACAGCAAAGACTCCTCATTTCAACCATCTCTATCTCATTATTTCATTAGGGTCTGGACAGTGGAACTCATTGTACCTAGGCCAAAGATCTGAAACTTGACAGACCTGAGTGTAACAATTTGTACCATCAATATTATTACCTACATGCCTCATTTTTTTTTCAAATATAAAAAGAAGCAGATAGCACCTTGATTTAACTACCATTTTGAACAATCTTCTAGTTTGGCCCTTGTTCATTTATTTTATTTCCATCACTGAATTATATATAAATGAAAATTTTATTCTTTTAGATCTTTGTTCTTCTTTTCAAACTCCATTGTTCATGAAAGTGATATAGCATGCTCATCAATCCAATAATTGACACCCAAGTGCTATAAAACTTGTATTTAAGTGAGGAGTCTGGCCGCTAATTAGAAAAAAATGATTTGCACAGGATCAAACCTGAAGTCCTGGGCAGTTGGATTTCTCAAGGGTTGAAGTCTTTGTTCATAAATTTTGATCCAATAAATATCATAATCTTTGCTTATCTTTCACTGTATCTAGAACACAGGATCTTATGTAGTTTATGAGTACTCAGTGTATATCTGACAAAGACAAAAACACATAAAAGGAAATGAAGAAATAATACTGGTGTGATGCCTGGACTATGGGAGTTTATTCCCAGTCAATAATTCTCTTATCACTGGGAGCTAAACATAGATAATGTTCAGGTTCACACACAAGTGCAACATAGAGTAGGTCTTCCAAAGGAGAAACTTTTGTGAGTGAAAGCAACAAAAGATTTAAACTAAAACTGTCCTGTGGAAAGTGCCATACAACTAAGAAGTGCTATAAAGTGCTATAAACTGGACAGTCATTAACAACATAGGAGTGTCATGATACTTTTCTCATCTCTAGTTGCAGATTTAAGGGTAAAATATTGAAAACACACAAATAACAACAGCAATTAAGTTCCAATACTTACTATTCAGTTTCTAGCACAGAGTGAATCACAGAGACTCTCATAGCTGAATAAAATTGAATGGACAACTTTCCTGCTCTGCCAACATGGACCTTGTTAGTATGACTATTTACAATTATAATGAATTGGGTTTTTTTGCTCAAAATATATTTTTAAATATATGCTATATGCTAGATACCAAGTAATATACAGCAATATAATCAACTGACAGGATCTGCTCAGAAGATCTGAAATGGAACAGAATATGAGTTTTGGAATTAATCATGAATATGTAAATATACATTTAAAAATTACTTTTTGTTTCGGATTATCCACATGATCATTTTGTTACATTGGTACTGAAATTGTTCAAAGTGGTTGAGGAAGAAATAAACAGATATCAAGTCAAATGTTATTATATACAACATAAAAGATGATTACTAAAATGTTAACTTAATTATCACTTAAAATGTCTGTCTCACAGGAAATCCACAGTCATGTGCTGTATGTAAATAAAGGAATTGTCTAACCTGTCAGTCAAATACATTTTATTCCGTGAGAAAATATGTCCACTGTCTCCCATGCACATCAGTTAATCAATCAACTGACATGTTTATGGAGTGCGTGCATGTGGGCGAAACTCTCCTTTTCCATTGGCATCACTGAAATTTTTTGAATTTTCCAAATGGAAAGTTACTACAATGTAATTCTTTATTGGAATGTCAGCAGTCATAAAAAAAAAAAAAAAAAAAAACAACCTAGCACAAGAGGTAGAAATATCATACTGTTGCCGTAATCTCAGCATCTTAAAAAAAAGTGATATTCCGTTCAGCTTTGAAGTATCCTTATATAACTTACATTCAATTGACTTTCATCACCTATAAATTATTTCATGTATTTCCAGTTTTTTTCTGAAAGTCACATAAGCATTGATGCCTCATCTATCTTTCTTGAACAAATTATAACATTAGAGCTTAAGAAGCTATGCCTGCCAGCACAGTCATGTGATGCCATGATGTCATGTACGTGTAACTGAGCTTTAATACTTATGACTCATGCTAGTAGTCCATAATGAATCAGGCAGGCAGGGCAATTTGTGTGTCATTTAAAGCAAAAGCTTTCTTTCCTCATTGCTGAATGTTCCTGATATCTCATATATGTTGTACATAGTTTACATTAATACACTCACTGTTCTAGAACTTATGTGCCAAGAGGAACATATATTAATTATATTAATTAATAGCTGATTGGAGTTGAGGGACTGAATTTTTAGTGCTTTTTTTAAAAACATATACAATAAATGAAAGCAACAATATTAATCCCCCAAATTAGTACTTTTTTGCACAGTACTTACTGAGTGCAAAGACTCAGGCCAACTCTTGGTTCTTTCCTACTGCTTCTTTCACATCTTCCGTACTGCTGAGATAGGCTCCTTCCTTTCTTTGCTTACTATCAAAAGCCTTGACTTGAAGTCAATATGGTAAGACCTTTAATGAGACTAAAGAGATTGTTTGACTGAAGAAGATGGAAAAGTACAGAAATATTTTTAAGAATTTTCTTTAAGAAGTTCAAAAATATTAAGATATATTTTTACAGTGCCAGAAATGCTTGCATCTAGGTCTCCCCTTTGGCTTAATCACTCTATCCATCTGGTTTCTGATAAAATTCAGTGAAGTTGCCATGGTAAGGATGAGGGGCCTAAAGACAGACCACACATTAGCACACATCTCCTCAGAGTTTGGGTATGAAATGTCCCCCCAAAAGTTCATGTGTTGGAAACATGATATACAATATAACAATGTTCAGAGGTAAAATGATTGGATAATGAGAACTCTTAACTCATCAGTGGATTAATCCATTTGATGGATTAATAATGTGAATGGACTAGGTGGTAGCTATAGACAGGTGGGGCATGGCTGGAGGAAGCAGGTCACTGGGGACATGCCCTTAGGGATCATTTTTTGTCCTTTGCTCCTCACTCACTCTGCTTCCCAGCTACCATGAGTTGAGCAGTTTTCCTCTACCACGCCTTTCCACCATGATGTTTTTGCCTTGGAGTCAGTTGACCATGCACTGAACCTCTGAAATCATGAGCCCAAAATAAACTTTTACTCTTCTAAGTTGTTCTGATCAGGTATTTTAGCCACAATGATTAACATACACCTTAATCACACCTTTCATAAAAGAGCACATTCCCAAATACTCATAGCACAGAAAGACTATAGTTGTGAGGACTAAAGAACAAAGCCTACTTGAAAAAGGCAAGGTATACAGAGGCACAATAGAGATTGGCTGTTGGCAGATATGAGGATGACTTGGAAACTATAGTGGAAAAGAAAGCCAAACCATTCAGAGAAGGCTCTGGAGAGAGATTCCATAAGAAGTAGCCTGGAGAACTATGCCAACTGATATGCCACACATTTGTGTCAGATTCTCACTTTCTCAAGGATGTAGACTTAATCTGGTTGCAATCCTTTAGTTAGAATGTATGTGATTAAATTCCAGCAAAGAAAGGGAGACACCATTTGAATATAAATAGATGTAAATTGGCTTTAGGTAGCAAATGTTACAGTATTCTTAGAGTTGTTTTAGGCTTTTTAAATAGTCTTCGGTTTTATATAGTTAATTTTAATATATGTTAGTATGAGGCTAAATCACTGTAAATCACTATTTTGCAAGTTAAAAATGAACTGTATCAAACACAGCAAAAGTTGGGAGCTGGGAAGGTAGCTCTGTGGTAGCATGTAGGAGGCCCTGGGTTCAATCCTCAGTACCATAAGACAAAGAAGGAAGGAAGGAAGGAAGGAAGGAAGGAAGGAAGGAAGGAAGGAAGGAAGGAAGGAAGGAAGGAAGGAAGAAAGAAAGAAAGAAAAAAAGAAAGAAAGAAAGAAAGAAAGAAAGAAGAGCAGCAAAAGTTAAATGATAGTGCATGTATTCAGGATCAATAAGATCATAAAGAGAAGGTGACCTGGTATTCTAGAGTTAGGCAGAACAGGAAACCTGAATTTACTCCTTACCAGTGTAGACATAGAGAGCAAGCAGCTTAACCTATTTAAATTTCTTCATCCATAATATAAGTTGAAAATAAGCCCTGTAGAGTACTCAGTAAAATGATCACTGTTATACAACTATTACTGTTGTTATTATTTATTTATTTATTTATTTATTTTTTGCTACTAATGCTACCACTACAGAAAATAAAGGCAACATGTATCTTAAGAAAGTGCAAGTTTTTATGAAGTTTAGTATTCTAGGAGAGTTTCATGGAAGAGACAGGGCTTGTGCTGAGCTTTGAATATTGAGGAGATTATGCAGGAAGAAAGGATTCTGTGAGTAGATGGAGGCTTCTTCATTCCATGAAAGAGGAAATGGTATAGTATGCCAACAGAAATATCCTTCATTTATGTGCTCCATGTGTGTACAATGTGCAAAATGCATTCTACTTCCATGTATAACTAATTACAACAAATTTTTAAAAAGTCTCTCATTTAAAAAGATACTAGTATACTGATCTAGTAAGAAATCTGTTTTATGGAGACATAGGAAATAAAGGAAAAATAGTAAATTGGTACCTGATCATATATAGTCTTAAATATTTGACATCCCTTTGGCTTTTTTCCATAGATAATTGGGAACAAGTTATGTTATGATCAATGGAGCTATTGTAAATCAGAAGAGGGATGTGATTATAGTCCATAGGGTTCTTCTCAGCTCTGACATTTTAAAGAGGTTATTGAAGATAGCCTGAATAAGTAGTCAGACTCTCAAAAGTCAGAGAATGAAAGACCCCTTCTATTCTTCATTCTTGAAGTAAGGGGCATGTCCACAAAAGACTGAACATGTAATTGTAAAATTCACAGGACCAGGAGAAGATGAATTAAGCCACTCGGCAAGGCTTTATTGGAAGGCGAGCCCTCGGACCATTTCCCCGTCCATCAGAGCGGGTCAGGAGAAATGGCGCAGGAGATTCCGTGCTTAGAGAATTTCAAGAAAACCCGGTCAGGAAGGGGAGGGGTTGGGTACAGGAAGAGAAGGCCATAGTCCT
>PVHX01012062.1:0-61087 GCA_004024805.1 Geosciurus inauris | reverse complement strand
AAGTCTATCAAAGGTTATACAAGGACCCTCCAAACCTTTTGCTGATTTTGCAGATAGATTAATACAATTGGCCAGGAGATTATTTAAAAATGTTACTGATGCCATACCAGTAGTTAAGCAGCTTGCATATGAGAATGCAAATAAACACTGTCAGCAAGCCCTCCGTGTTCATAGAGGCAAAAGTCTTAATGATTATATCCGACTATGCAGAAGTGATATTGCCACCATTTCTATAGGTTCTTCCATACTTGCTTTGGCACCGTAAAAAACCCTTGTTCATTATTTATGCCTCAGCTCATTCAGCTAAAAAGGTCAAAGATGTAAAGGCTCACTGTTTACAAGACTTTGCTTTCATGGGAGTGCCCAAAGTTCTTAATGTAAGGTAAAAAACAGCCCTTTTGTAACTTGTCTAGTGCTTTGTTTCAGTTAAATCAGTATTTAACAGGACCCTGAAATTGGCTATATTTAAACTTTACTTTTCAATTGTTAGCCCAAATTGAGACTCAGGTTGATTTAATGGATTCTGGTGCAGTTCTCTCTGCTTTACAAAAGTTTGGAACTTTGTTACATGAGTGGGCTGGGTCAATAGCCTTGATTGCCTGTTGGTTGCCATAGTACTGTTGCGATGGTGATCTTGCAAAATTGTAAGATCAATTCAAAATCTATCAGGCCATGATAGCTCTTTCTAAAAATGACCCCTCTGCCCAAATCTAGCTGGGCTTGGCACAATCCTAGTAAGCCAAAGACGGGTAAGATGGGGCATGGTCACAAGCAACCTAAGACAGGAAGCATACAATATCATCAATAAGTATGCTCTCCCATGACGGGTAAGCTGTGTTCCAGAGTCCCCACGACTTAAGACAGGCTGCTAGGAAAAATGAGGGGGAATTGTGAGAGAGAGCTGGCCTGAGAGCTTCTGCAGTACATCGTACAACTATATCAGGTTTTTCAATCAGTTCCATAATGTAACAATAGCCGCTTTCCAGTGAATAGCAGCAAGGTGCTAATGGAATAGTCACACCTTATGCACCCTGTAGCGCTTGGAGGACAAAGGGCCTTTTAGCATATATAAAGAGGGACCTGAGCTCAATAAAGAAAGAGTCTCTTGCCTTGTTCAGTGTGTGTGTGTGTGTGTGTGTGTGTGTGTGAGTGATTTGTCATCCACGGCTCCCTCGCCTGACTCGGTTTCCCTTTGTGCTGGCGCGGGCGTTGGCAGTGGTGGACCCATATTCCTGGTGGAAAATGAGTCCCTGAACAAAGGAAGGAACTGGGTTTATATAAGCTCTTAGTTTTCACGGGCATTTAGGAATTCGGAGTTGTTTCATCAATCAGTTTATCACTCCAGTGTGGTGATAAGCCCCTTCCTTCCTAGTTTTGCCTCAGGAAGGCATCTGTTTAGAGGAGGTGTTAACTGCTAGCTTGATTAACATCAAAGAAACACAGCTGGGAAAGGTAGGGCTGCTGGCATGATTAACATTAAAAAGACAGTGTAGGGGAAGGTGGGAGCTGCCAGAATGACCAACATCAGGAAAACATTGTTGGGGGAAATGAAGGTAATGCTTGGCCATTTTTCTTTTCCTCAGACTATATTATTTTTCTAATTCCCATACCTATCATTACTCAGCAATAAAAGAGAATAAAATTATGGCATATGCAGGGAAATAGATGGAGTTGGAGAATATCTTGCTAAACGAAGTAAGCCAATCCCAAAAAAACAAATGCCAAATGTTCTTTCTGATAAGCGGATGCTGATACATAGTGGAGAACAGGAACGAGAAGAATGGAGAAACTTTGGTCAAAGAGGACAAAGGGAGAAGGGAGCATGGGGAGAGTAAAGATGTTGGAATAAGATGGATATCATAGCCCTACCTTCATGTATGACTGAATATATGATGTGATTCTACATCACGTACAACCAGAGAGATGAAAAGTTGTGCTCCGTCTGTGTACAATGAATCAAAATGCGTTCTGCTGTTATGCATACCTAAATAGAATAAATTTTTTAAATTTTTTAAAAAATAAATTAAATTTAAATCTCTCTCATTGTTTTTATCAAAATTATCCATTGATAATTTTGTTTTCCTTTTCCACTACAGAAACTCCACATCAAGATTTTGCATGTGGAAATGAGCTGCCCTTACCTCTTCTGCAAAGCAGACTTCCTGCTCCTGGCCCTGGCAGCACTTCTCCAAAAGGCCAGAGAAATCTGCTATGACAGCCTCAAGCTGTTCTTCTGTTATTTGTGGCTTTTGCTTCACAAGGTTAATGAGAAACCTATGGTTTTAAACAACACAAAATAAGAGAGAAGTCTGTTGTACAATGGAATTTTTCTAAAGCTTCCTCCTAGAGAATTTTCAAAGCCCTAGTAACCCTCACCCCAAACCATCAGTGCATGAGACCTTCTCCAGACTTAGCACACAAAACCTGTCTAAAGCACTTCCATCGAAACACTGAGGCTGGAAGCATGCCAACTTTCCAAAGTCTGGACTTTGGTAGATTATAGATGAAACACTATTTTCTAATTCTGTCATACTTCTATGTAGTGAAGTGTGGTTTTTCCTTACTTGCCTACAATATCCTTTGCTGTTCTCTCCTCTAAAGTGTGTCGCATCCATACTCAAAGGCCCAGATTTCCAGATCCCACCACTCACTGTGACCACACCTTTACTTAGCACTGGTAAAATCAATTACCCCCATACCACTCATTTAGCAATGCTTTCCCACTGGATTTAGGGTTGCCTGGGGCCATAGGCAGAGCAGGCCAGAGGAAACAGCATTATTGTTCCTGAAACATGCCTCAGACTGTGATGGAGAAAAAGGGGAAGAACAGGGTTTCCAATAAAGGAAGACCATTTACCAAGCAAATGAGTTTTAAAATACAGGGGTGTTTGCAGAAGGTAAGTTCCACTGACTTGTGGCTCCCACTATGAATTGCAATGTGAACTACATTTCTGAACACTAACGCCAAAAGGCTGAATCAAATCTGATTATTCTCTTTAAAGCAGAGTATAAAAACAGACTCAATTATGTGCCTCCTGTGCTTGCAATAGAAGTAACCACACTCACTGCAAAGATACACTTTAACCTCCCTAAATAGATTGTTCATTTTCTCTGAACCCCAAAATGCATTAAAACACAGACAATCTTTGTAAACAGGACATTGTTTGCCCTAGTGAATTTTCCAGACCTACTTTCCAATGAGTCTATGAGAACAGAACTATTTCCAAAGACACTTTGAAGTGTTTGGGGGATAATATGTTTCACTCATCACACCAGGAGTTTTAGGTATGCGAGATGGAAGTCTCAACAGCTACTTGGCATTGCTGGTCTTCTCCATCCTAGCAAAAGACCATTTCTTACTCTTGCTTCATTGCTTGCAGCGCTACACCCTGGGCTTGGCACAGATCCTTATGGAAGATGAATTTATCAGCAGAGAACAGTGGAGGGACATAGGTCTCGTCTATCACCAAGCTGCTGAAGCACGGCCTCCTGTTCGCATAGGAAGAATTGCAGCACTGGCCAACACCAAGGTTCACAGGAGCCGCTTCCTGTCTGATACACAACTGGCCAAGAATAAGGTCAGCCTGGTTAGAAGACAGAGAAAGAAGAAAGCAAGGAGATGGGCCATTAGTCACAAAGTTGGCTCAGGTTTTCAGAAAACTCTGTAATCACTTTTAACATCCTGCAACTTATGATTAATATTGAAGGACAAGTTGCTATGTGTGTAGGACCATGTGTTTCTATTTATAAATTTAGTTTTTACCCATTTGTTGTTAGGGATGAGTCTGCTTTTTTGTGACAGATATTACGTTATTGATGTTGAGGACAGTTCTTCAGCTATTTGGTAACCGCTGATTATAACACTTCCGGTTACATATACACTTCTAAAGGAGGAAAAAATCTCATCCCTGACCCTTGAAACACACGTGGTTTGTTTCCTGTGTATGTCTAGTTGAGCCTTAATTTTGAGATAACAGAGGATCACTTTCTGAAGATAAGAATAGTGCAAACTGAGCTCTCTCCCATCTATCTAATACAGTTAATAAAAAAGAAATAGGGCCAATATCTATGTGCCATTAGGACATTCCAAATGTGGAATTTCCCTGCTTTCCACACTTCACAGACATTTCTTAAATGCTAAAGAAACACTTTCAAAAATTTTAACATGCTTTGTGTGTATATTAGATTATGTTGCAAGTTTATGCTGTATGAGTTACTCAGATTATGTAATTTAACAGAGCTCTCCTATGAAGATGGTACAAATTTTATTATCAAATGTCACATGAAAAAGCAGAAGCTTAGTGACATAAGTATCTTTTCCAGCATGACACACTAATAAGTGGTGAAATGGGATGGGCATGTAGGAAGGCAGCCCTGGAAGCTACACTCCTGAATCATTACATGACCCTGCATCCCTATAGCTTCTCAGAGAAGAATTCAGTGATTAAGGTAACAATCACAGGAAACTCTCCTTTTGTCCCTAACCTTTGGTCACATGAAAAACAATTAACAAATAATTTCCCATGTCAAAAAGGAGAACAAGAAAAATGGATATGTAATTTTGTTCACAATTGTGATGTTAAGGGGAATATAATTTTTGAAAATTCAATCTTTAATCATGTATGATATGAGTGATTAGAATGTAAAAATTATTGGTGTTAGTAACTGGAAAGTCATTTTACTCCTCAGAACATGGGACTTATTTACACTGTTCTACACCTTATATCCTGTCAAAAGGAACAAATTGCCCCTGATATCATTTTAATGATAAGATTATTCTACAAAAGGCAAAAATCTAAGTATGGCTCAAGTAATCTATTGAAAGTAAAGTTTTTTCTTTCCTTTGTAACATTAAAATAAGCATTTGATAAGCAAATAAAGGAAATATGAGATTAGTGTTTCATCTCTCCTATACAAAAATCTTGCTTAGACATTGTCAAGTAGCATGGCTGCATTTCCACCAGCACTTCTAGAAGGACCAGAGTCCTGGCTACAGGCCAGCCATTCTGAGCTGGATTCTCACATTGCCCTCAAGTGCACCTAACTTAAAGAGCTTGCTAAAGCCACCTCCATGCTGGTTTCTCTCATTTTTCCTGGATGGGAATTAGGAGGCTACTTCAAGCCAAGCAGCAGAAACTTGATAAAAACTAAAGAAAACACTCACTGCTCCCTCACCACAGGCCAGTTTCTTGTCCTCACTGAGTTGGCAACATGTGGCTGCTGTGGTGGCCATTTTCCTGGTGAGAGCCATCAGCTCAACTAAGGTCAGCGGGCATTTTCGTCACATAAGCATCGAGAAACCTGAAAGAAGCATTTTCCACCAAGTCCTGCTGAGTCACTCATGAATTTCTGTATTTCTTGCTCCTCTCAAAGACCATCTTCTGGCATCAGAAGACTCCATAGTTGGACTGACTTTAAGGATGATTAATTCAATTTGGGTTGTTTATAAAAATAATGTAGCATTCAGAGAGTATCAGCACAATTAAAACTCAGAGGAAGAACAAACATATGTTGTTAAAAAGAGAAGGAAGTGCATCTTAAGTCTTGTTGATTCCTGCTCAATCTTTTTTTTTTTAAATATTTTTTTAATTGTAGATGGACACAACGCCTTTATTTTATTGCCTTGTATGTGGTGCTGAGGATCAAACCCAGGGCCTCACACATGCGAGGCAAGCGCTCTACCGCTGAGCTACAATCCCAGCCCCTTCTGCTCAATCTTTCAAAGCAGTAGCTCTGTACATGGCAACATGCCTCAAAAATTATTTAGAAATAATTTACCTTTTTCTAAAACCTTTTTTGGGAACTGAGATGAACTTTTTATTTTTACTGCTCATTCCTAAAACCAAGCATCTGGGATCATTGCAGTGAGTGGATGGAAATATCAAAAATATAAATTGTCGAGAAACCCCAAGCTTCCTTCTCCCCTTGGGCTCTCTCCTGCTTTAAGAACAAGTTGTGAGGGGCTGGGATTGTAGCTCAGCAGTAGAGCACTTGCCTCGCATGCGTGAGGCCCTGGGTTCGATCCTCAGCACCACATACAAAGCAATAAAATAAAGACATTGTGTCCATCAACAACTAAAAAAATATTTTTTTAAAAAATTAAAGAACAAGTTGTGAAATAGTAAGTGTTAGGTCTGAAATAGTAAGTGTTATAATCCATAACTCAGAAGAGAATGAATATTTCTTTCCATGAAGTAGCCTCTAAGGAACTAGAAGCCCTCTGCTGAAGTGGAGTGAGAGAGAGAAAATGGAAACCTTCACAGAACCACAAAATTTTCAGGATGAAAACACAATTTTGGAAAATAACAGTCCTGGACCATAATATTAGGTTCTTTTCACTTTTTTATTAGTTGCAGCTTAGAGCAAGGAGGTCAAATGTTTGAAGAAAGTTGAGTTTCTTAGTTGATTTTACACCAACAAAAAATACAAACAGATGAATAAAGTCTTAGTCTCTTTCTCCTTTTCTCTGGGCAGGCTGGAAAACAAAAGGAGAAAATAGAAGAGCTATTTGTAAGATGTCATATATTTTTCCGATCTGTTACAACTAATGCTAAATTATTTCAATTGTCTTTCTGCAATTTCCACCAGCCGAAACAATTTAAACTTGTCAGAGGTTTAGCTGGATTCCTCTTCCATTGCACAAGTGTGGAGGACACACCAAAAGATTGTGAAGTCCCCACTTCATCACTGGTTCCACCAGACTTAAGTCAGAGGCCTCTATCAGGGCTATTTAGCATTTACTCTTACCTAAGTTACACCTAAACAAAAAAGTATCTGCTCAAATTTGGAGATCTAGGAAAAAACTTTTTCCACTCAGGACTGAAACATATCACATGTGGGAATAACCAAATTTTTGGAGATACAAAATTGCTATTCTTTGCTTGAATGTACAAGTAGGTATTATCATATGGTAAGACAATTGGTTTTAACGATACTTTGTTTCATTGCTATTTTATTTTTTAAATTCTGCTCCAAAATATTAACCCAAAAAAAAAATGGTCAAACATGCTTATGCTCAAATATCTGTGTTTTAAAGTGCACCTTTTCTCATAAGAGAAATTCTACTATGCTTCAGCATGTTGACATGTTTGAAATTTAGTCATTATTCATTCTACGGTGGAAGTTTATATAGGATAGATACCTTATCGAATAATTAGTTGAACCATGTGAAACCATTGATATTCAACTGTTTTTAAACTGAAAAATGTTGTTTCATATAGTTCTAACACTTAGAGTCTCTGCTGGTGAGGAACCTCAGATGACTCTGCACTCAGGTCACATATGTCAGAAGAGGACAATGGTTAACTCTTAACTCTCGCTGGAATTTCAAAGTTCTACTCCACCTCTTGCTACTTTGTTTTCCCCTTAGGTAGACAAATTAGGTACCCTGTGCCTTTATGTGTCCATTTATTCATCTACAAAATGGGACTAATAAGAGTACCCAATTCAGGTATTATTTTAAGAACTATATAAGTTAATTTATAGAAAGACCTAAGAGTAGTGGTTGGTGCTTGTCTATGTGGCTCTTGACAAATGTTCAGTCATCTTTTTGCTTTTTTTAATAATAATGATTATAATTATTTTTTAAAAATCTAAAGTATAGTTACCTGTCATGCTTGCAATTGTGATGTTTTATGCTAAGGCAGCTTGACTTGCAACAACAACTTTTGGGCCCTGAATACAAAGAAATGACAGATGTTGGGAAAATATTAGCATTACCATTAGAATACAAAAAAACAGCAGTTTATGCAAAAAAAATAAGTGATTATGAAGTGATTGTCCATGCATCACCCCCTCCAATTCCCATTTACTACCAGGATCTCTACAAAGAAGCTCACTAACAATAATCCTCCCCAAGAAAATAAAAATATATATATATATATATATATATATTGTCAGGCCACAGGGGTGACTAAGGGATTAAATGATTTAGATGTTTAAATGTCCACTCCCACACCTGCTAACTTGTAAACTTCAATCAAAAGAGAAACCAGCACTTTTCAGGAAAATGTTTGAATAAATTAATGCTTTGCTTTACTGACCAAAACATTTCAGGCCTTATAAATATTTCTATCTATTCACAACCATCACGAATTTGGAGCAGAAAAGACATTACAAAAATTGAATAGTATGCCACACCGCAGCAGGAGATAAAACCAAGAGTTACTTAACTCATTTCGTAAGACAATTGGACATAGACGGCTCCACACATGGTTCAAAACATAAATCCCTAACCCTGACCTGACCAAATGTACAAAAATGGAAATTGGATATGTTAACATGAAAGCAGCTCCCGCACCTCAACAGAGAAGCAGGACTCCTTGTCGGCAGCTTTGCAGCACTCTTCTAGAAAAGCTCCAAATTTCTCCATCACAGTTTTCAGTTGATCCATTGTTGCCGTGGGCTTGTGTTTCACGAGCTCTGCAAGTGCTCTGCATTAGAACAGAAAATGAAAGAACAGCAAGAAAAAGTTTGTGACATAAAGAAAAATTAAGAAGGTAAGAATGGCACTTAAGATTATAAATTTGGGGGGCACCATGGTGCACACCTGTAATCCCAGCAGCTCGGGAGGCTGAGGCAGGAGGATCACAAGATCAAAGCCAGCCTCAGCCACTTAGGGAGGCACCTAGCAACTCAGCAAGACCTTGTCTCTAAATAAGATATAAAAAAGCTAGGAATGTGGCTCAGTGGTTAAGCACCATGGATTCAATCCTCAGTACGAAAAATAAATCTTGGAGTCAGCCAGCTGTGGGTTTGAAGCCAGGCATGCCATTTTAACCTCGTGTGAGATTAAGAATATCCACTTCACTATGGTTTGTGGGTGGATCAAATAAGATAATCAGTGCAAATCACTCAGTGTTTTACATTGTTTCATCAGATCTCCAGAAAGCATATGTCATAGCATTTAGATATTGTTCAGAGTTCAGACATTATGCCACATTGACTTTCATAGATATCAAATGGTTTAAAATGACCCCTAAATTTTTAATGACCTTGAACTTCATTGAAAAATCTTCTTCTCTAAAAATCTTTAAAGTTCATCTTTGAAATTTGCCCTATTCAAATTATGGGGAGGTTACAGGAGTTAAGACTGTCCAAACAAGTGGGAGGTGGTGGTTCTCTGTCATTGACATCTGAAAAGACAAAGTGACAGAGAGTGTGTTGTATGATAATAATAAGTTTTGTGATTTTATCTTTAAGTCTGGACCATGACTACCACCACCAGAAATGACAGCAACTTTCTGCTGCTAAAGTTCATGCTATTTAAACCCTTTGTGACAGCATTGAGGAGTTAAGCCTCAAAACTCACATTTCTAGATGTTTTCTATTCAATTGTCATTCTCAAAAGTCACATTGCAAGGTTTTGTCTCGCCTGTGGAGTCACTCCAGAACAAACTTAAAGTACCATTCATGCCTAGAAATAAATCCCCCTGTGATTTCTACAACTAATTTCCTCTGGGCACAAATTTATCAGTTAAATGTTCAGCCTTTTCTACTGGATCTGGCCTATGATCTTACACTATTGTGATTTTCATCCACAATATCACTATGAATGGTTTGCAGGTAAGAGTCTAATATAGCTTTTGCCCTCTAAGAGAAAAAAGCCGTTCATTTCATTCTTTACAATTTTGTCAACTTCATAGGCTAATAATTAAGTACTTTCGTTTAAGGAATATAATCATTACCCAAGACAGTTTGCTCCTTTCAATTAACAGTTCTCACTATCAAGACTACAAACGTGATAATGAAATACTGCTCACGTTTGTTTCTTGATTTGTTGCTCAGTCTCTGGAAGTGTGCATATATCTGCGTGGAAGGTGAATGTTTCAGCATGAAATTCTTTGGGAACATATGTGTCATCAACTTGCAGAGCAGAAAAGCATGCCCGCTTGTTCACGAAGGACTCAGAGCAGCATTTGGTGACTCTCTCACTCACTGGATTCTTCTCATGCATCACACACATCGAATTCAGGATTGCAGTCAGCTGAGAACAGGAAGGAGAGCAGACATTCAAAAGAGGCAAAATTGAGGGTTTCCATGAACACTCATTTTCCCATGCATGACATATTAAACTAGTAACAATGAATCTGAAGTTGACAGAGGCAACGAATGACTATATTTGGAACTAAACATAAGGGACTCTTTAACGTTGTCTTTTTTACAAGTAAGTCTAGATGTCTCAAGTTTTTTATAACTTGAGAAAATAATTCATGAAAATATTTGGAGGTGATATATCCTGACATATGTGTTGGAATGAGGAAGAAGTAGTCTTATACTGGCACATGAAACAGGGACCCCAAAAAAGTATAAATTTAGGAAATGCCAGAACGATGAAAACTCATGGATCCTTTCTAAAAACAAGTTATTACTTTGAGATCTTATCTAAATTCTAACTTTGATAGTTGGGACACCAAGTGCTCACTGGCAATACTACACACACACACACACAAATATACAGATATACAGATACACCCATGTTAGTCTCCTCCTGCCTCTGAAAGTTAGCTCTGTCAAATTTGTAAGATGAAAAGTCAGTATTAAATTTATTATATTTTTAAAAAACTCACGTAGTCCTCAATACAGGGAATTCTGTGTAACTCAGAAAGCTTACAGCATTTGGTGGCCACTTTTTCTAAGGTTCTTGAAAACTCCACAAGAGTTGGAGTTGACACCTGGGGTGCTTTCTGAGTGTAACGAATTACAAGACTGTTGGGAAAAAAAAAAAGTTTATGTGTTTTCAGCCAAACAATAAACCATCTTTTTCTAATATAGAAGATCAAACAGAGAAATCAGCCAAAATCAACAAATATGTTCTTAATTGCCATTCATCTATTTATGTTTGTCTAAGTCAAGTGCAATGGTGCAGGCCGCTAATCCCAGCGACTCAGGAGGCTGAAGCAAAAGGAGTACAGTTTTGAGGCCAGACTCAGCAATTTTGTGAGGGCCTAAGCAATGTAGCAAGACTCTGCCTGAATATAAAAAAAATTTTAAAGTAGTATGGTTGTAGCTCACTGGTAAAGCTCCCCTGTGTTCAATCCCCAGTTCCCGCCACCAAAATTATATTCATCTTCAGGGTGATGGCTTAGTGTCAGAAAGACTTTATCCTGACCAACTGTTAAACATAGGTTTGAATACCACCTGCACCATATAATCTTAGGAAAGTTAATTACCTTATTATAATCCAGTGGCATTAATATACTCACTATTGCATTTTTGTTTCATTAAATTCTATTGAGGTTGTAATATAAATCAGTACTATGATGAACTTGAAAGATGTGAATCAAGAATGGGAGGAAATATACCTGCCTCAACAGGAATGGAGCAAGGATTAAATTAAAAGTGAAAATATAGGCAATTAACCAGGCATGTTATCTAGCATATGACAACCACTTACAAAGATTCCCAATCACCATGCAAAGTCAATGTATGACTGAAATCTACTTAATGTAAGAAACTATGTACTATTCCCTGTTATCCCTGAGCTATAGTTGAAAGAGTGCTAACTATGTATATAAACTGCCCAATAAATTCCTACTGAACCCTGTGTCCCTTCTCCTTTCTTACCTTTTCCTCCATACAAAAGCTCCTACCTATTAAATTGGGACATTACTTCAGCATCTGTTTTGTCTCTATCTCTTCTAGAAAGGGAAGTTCCACAGGAAAACAAGGTCATAAGCATCAAAGTCTAATCTATCTTCTGAACATCCTTCTTTCCTCAGATGGACCGATAGGAATGTGATTTTGCATATTATCTAAGTCCATTTTGTCATGTTTTTTGTTCAGCTTTTATATTACTTCTTGAACTACTACTATTCAAAGCTTACTACTTCCTGATCTGTAAAATGCTGCTAGGATTTATTTACTCACAAACTATCCCTCAAGGAACATCCCCAGTTGATAAGCCAACATTTCTCACTAACCCTCCCAGCCTACATACTCCCAGTCTCAAGAGACTGTTTCTAAAACTGTACACACATAGAGGCCTCTTCATTCCATCAACTATATTATCTCTACTCTCTAGACTTTCTTGATAAAGAGGGTTTAGAAATATATGTGTATTTTTGCTATTTAAAGTCATATGCTAGGTGGCCTATATAGGAAATATGAAATCATTAAAAATTGGCCAAGGAAAAAAGTCAGCTAATAAACAAAAATACTTACAAATTTTGGAATTTATATTCTCCAAGCTGTTCATGGAGATCACAGTTTTGCTTGACCAAATTCTCAGGTTCAGCCACGAGAGGCTGAAATTCCTTAAACTGAAACATTAAAAAATGGCATTTACAGTATCCTTCTGAGGACCAGATGCAGGTCACTTTTTTGGGGGGGGAGGGGGTATGGGGAATTGAACTCAGGGGCACTCAACCACTGAGCCACATCCCCAGCCCTATTTTTTGTTTTATGTAGAGACAGGATCTCACTGAGTTGCTTAGCACCTCTCCATTGCTGAGGCTGGCTTTGAACTTGTGATTCTCCTGTCTCAGCTTCCCTAAGTGCTGGGATTACAGGCTTGAGCCTCCACGCCCAGCTGCAGGTCAGTTTTTAACCCCTTCCTTCTTTCTGCCCTAAGCCAATTGAGTAGATATTCAGTGCCAAATCTGTCACATCACATTCAAATTGTTTCTCTTATTCAGCAAGACTGTGCAGTGCAAGTAATTAAGAATCTTCAGTCTCTGGAGTTCAGTGGCTAGCTTCTGAGCCAGGCCACCTGACTCATTTTCTAGTGGTACAACTTCACTTGCCATTTCTGAGATTCAGAATCCTCATCTTCACAAGAGAGGTAAAAATAGTGCTCACTACCTACAATTGCCCTGGGAACCAACTAAGCTGATAAAATTAAAATGGCACCTAGTACAGACTAAAAGGTCAATAAATGATGGTCCTAAGTATTATTATTATTATTATTATTATTATTATTATTATTATTATTATACTATCTCTCCAGCTCTCTGAGGAATTTTGCCCTCAGCATCACTTGCATTATGGTGCCTGGCACACAACAGCTTCTGGGTAGAGGAAAGAAAGACTTTCTCTGATTCTATAATAGTTTGGAACTATTAATATATACTAGTAGGAACACTAAAATCCTCCAGAACAGGTGTCTTCTAACATTGTCTTGTAAAACTTTTTCTAAACTTTCTCAAAAACTTTTAAAAATATTCTAAAGAAATAAGTTTCATAACCTCTCTTAAGATATTCACTCCAGTACTTGATAAATATTGGGTCAGGTTAACTTTATTTATATCTAAGTTAAATTTCTTCTAATTGACATTTAAATTTACCTGATCTTATTTTGTGCTCAGGATAGGGAAAACATAGAAATCATGACCAAGATTTTGTGAAATTAGAGATTACTGTCTTCATATCTTGTCTAGACCAAACTGTTCTAAAATTTATTAAACATTCTATTTAAGGCTATTTTTCCTAAAACGTTCTAGAGCACAGAATTGAATCCATCTCAAGAAAATATCTGAATTGTGCTATATGTCACTTCAGCCTTGCATTGTTTCTCTTCCTCATATTGGAATCAGCCAAGAGCTCTGCTCTTCCCTTCCTGCAGGACACCTACCACGCTGCCGTAGCACGCGGGAGGGTCAGCTTCCGCACAGCACTTCTCCAGCTTGGCTTCATAGACCTTGGCGATTCTCAGCAGCAGAAGAGAACCATACTCAGGATGCCTTCTTGAATATTCATACAAAAACCTAAGTAAGGGCAACAGATTTAGTTGAACCAATGAGCAAGAAAATGTACAGAACTCACTTTGAGAGTAACTCACATTCCCAAGGTCTGAATTCGACTAAACCCCATGCAGGGAAGCTTAGTGGCAAAGGACTTGGGGTCCTTCCTGGGCTCAATTTCTGGTTCTGCCACTTATTTTACTCTATTACATTAGGAACTTATTAAAACTAAAGAGACTTGGTTTTCTCCTCTGTAGAATGGGAATGATAATAATAATATTCATCCCGTAAGCTGGGTTATGAGAAATACATGACATGATCTGTGCAAAACATACACTCCCTGGCACAGCTTAAATATTTCATGATTTGTACCTGTGATTTTTATGTATATTTAGTTTGCTTTGGATTATATCTCAAAAGCATTCTACTAGACATTTATTCTTCAAATTTTCTTTTTCCTCTTCATATGACTGAAATCTTACATGATACATCATTTTATTAAATATTACTTAGCACAAAAAAGTTATAATCGAACAATAAAAATGTAAAGCTGGTCATCATTCTTATTGATCATGTATAATCATTTGTTATTTAACTTCCTTGTTATACTACTGTGTTTTTGGTCTTTTCATCCAAATATGAAGCACCTAGTGTCAAATTCTATACTTTTTTTAGACATCTTTGTTGCCATCACATAGATGGATAGAGATAGATGTATAGATAGATGATGGATGGACAATATACATTCATTTATATATTAGATGTTTAAGAAGTACCCTTTTCATGAATGATTGAACAAATGAATGTCATATACATTACGTGTATACATACAGATATTTCTAGAGATATTTCCAGAGATGTCCCTAAGGAATAAGGGACACTGAGTTTTAACCATGAATATATACAGAATGACAATGTTTGAAATCAATTACATTTTTTAACCTTTGAAGACTAGGAGACAATGGGTAGAAGAAACATCCTGGGCAACATGGAAACTATAGTAACTCCAAAGGAAAGCCTAGCATATCTTCCTAAATCATGATCTTCCTAAATCAAAGCTATAAAAGGGTAATTCCTCATCTAACTTACATGCCCAAGAAGATATCTTTTGCTTCAGCATAGTTTTTGCAAACATCCTTATCCTCAGCGTAATTAGCTGTTAGTGGAGGCAAGTCAGCAGGCTTGTCATCGTCTTCCAGCCCTTTGATGCAGTGGAATCTTTCCAAAACAGACTTAGCACAACATTCCTCCACTTTCTTGGAGATTGTGTCTTTATTTTCACAAATGTAATTGGAAAGGATTGTCTGTGAGGAGGTCAACAATTGTTCAACATAAGTTGGCATTGCTACACTTTCTCTCCAGACCTTTGTGATCTGGCAAAACACATTCACTGTATTCCAAGGCCATTCATTCATAACCTATGTGCCTTCTATGAACACATATCCTCAGTCAGTGCTTCTGATCTCAGAGCCTCAGAACTACTAAACACACCATCCTTCATTAAAAAGGCTAGTTAGGAACCAGTTATTTATTTGTTTATTATAATTCATTAATCTCAGTTATTTATTAACTTTATATTTCTGCGGTTCAGGCATTTAAAGTTTTTAAATTAAAACTCAATGCTATTTTTTCAAATATTGCCCTCAAAATCAATGTGGGCATTTTGAAACTAAATAACTAAGTAAAGCATGAGAGACTTTAATAAATGAGTCAAGATCACAGTCATGGGTCTTGCTTATATATATATAAAATATCTATCTTAAATTTCCTGCAAGTGTTATGACAGCTTAGGATTCTGATATACAGTCATTACTTTTAATCTTTGAAGATGGGAGACAACACTAAAAATTTGGGGAAAGAGATCATGTTTGGGAAAATGGTTAATGAAAGGAGAGAACATAGAGGAGGGAAAATGGATTATTTCCAAAGGTCTCTTGAGATAAGGGCCCTTCTCTAACCCCACCTTTTCCTCAAAAATATCTTAGCAACTGATTTTGCAGCTGTCCTTGTTCAGCTTCAGCATAGATTCTCAGAGTGTGACTGAAAGAGGTTACAAATGGGTGAAAGAGTTTTTAAGTCGTTCAGTACTTTTGATAGTCAGGTTTACAGAAAAAAAAATACCACAGAGAAGAGAAAACTTGGAGATGGAGCAAATGAACCACAGAAGACGTTGTTAACTACATCCAGTTGTCCCTAGTGATGCTAAGCACATCTATTCCACCAACTTAAGTGTGTAAGCTACAAAAAGAAGATTAATGGCTCTTTACCCTCTCATGTACAGATTCAAGAATATCACCCTCACAGGATTCCTTGTTGATTTTGGTAAGATCTGTTGCCATCTTGGTAATTTCTGTAAACTCAGCTTGGGGAAATTGCTGGCTTAGACGAGATACTAACCTGAAAAAAAAAAAAAAAACAAACCATCAATATACTATAATTAGGCAATAACTGATGTCCTATAAAATTGAAAGTCCTATGAAAACACCATTTATAACAAAGAAATTCGAGACAGACTAACAGAGAGATATTTTTAAAAATTCATTCGTTATTTTAATGCTCGAGCTGAACCACACGGTGATCTTTTTTCCTGTTTACTTAAAATTATCTATTCTAAGAGTGTGTAGTGGAAGAAGAGTTGATGATTCATAAATCAGCAATCAAAAAGGAATTCTGAAAGGGGCAACAGTATGAGGGGCATCAGGTATGGAGCTCTGATCTGTCTTCCAGATGTGACCTCACATTTTCTTAGCAGTGAGAACCTAGGCAAATTTCTTAACTTCTCTGAACTTTAGCCTTCTCATTGTCACAACATTGTGCTAAACTGAAGGACCATTTTGAAGATTAAACTAGATGATACATGTGAAAATATTTTATAATCCGGGAAGTATCACACAAACTCAAATTACCTTTTTTCCTTCATTAAAACACATCCTTTCCTGACTACTACAGTTCTTCAAGAAAATTAATTTCATAACTTCTACATAATGAGGGAGTTTTTATGAAGCATACTTTTACCAAGAAATTGATCCAGCACAGCCTCTAATGTCTATTACAAGATATAAAAAGCTTAATGTCATCATCCTTTCCAAAATCATTTCAATGCTGTCTAAATCCAGTAAAGGAGACTTCTTTCCCAGTACCAGTCATTGCCTGTGTAATGTGTATTGGTTCATGTTAGGGGTACTTTATTTATCAGTTAGGTTGGTATTTATGGTTTGGATGGTAGGAATGATAGGCAAAGATCGTTCAACTGACAGTTTCCAAAGAGCACGCTTATGTCTATTATTTTAATTTTATCTCCTGTTATATTGATTCATTGTTGACTGACAGGGAAGGGGTTGGAAGGGCAAGTAATATTTTTCTTAGCTCAGGTACTGAAGAATGTTCCCAGAATCAACTAAATAATATACAAACAGAGGCCCAGGCAAAAACACAAGATTAAGAGCAGAGTTGGAGCTATGTGAAAACTACAAGTAGTAACTCTGGTTTAGTTAGTGACTGAATTTAATTATCAGGACATAACAAGAGGAATAGATGCTTTCAAATCATTGTGGGAAAGAATCAAATTAAATAAAAGAGACTGACTAGAGCTCTATAAAAAGAATAGACCATTAGATAATGTAAGATTCCTGGTCTTCATAAACAAGTGGAATTTATATATCTTTCCCTTTAGGACAATAATGATGTCTTCTAAATTCTATGACAACTTAGAAAGATAAGACAAAAAATAATGTGAAGTTATTACTTATGTTCTTCACCTCTAAGAATTTTCTACTTTTTGCACAACAATGACAACAAACTATTTTTAAGCACTGGGAGAAATGACACATAAATGTATATTTTTGTCAATGGAACCATTATCACTTTTACATTTTTATAAAGACCCAAATTGTGATAAAAAATATTTACCATGCTTTAAAAGCTCTTTCTCCGAATTTCTCAAGAATGCTACACTTCAATCTATCTTTGGCAGAAGAAAGCCGTACTGTCTTCTTAATATTCTCAATCTACAGAAAGAAAGCAAATTGAAAAAAGAAAAAAGAAAAAAATTCTATACAAAATACAACTTCATAAACCCAGATGAGACTATGCCACATTAAATCTAAATTCCCAAGTTCTCCCTTTGGTGAATAATTATTTTGCTATATAAGAGGAAAAATTAGTCTGGTCATAGTGGAAGCCTCTAAGTAGTTAAAACCAGCATGGATACATTGCCAGAGAAAAGGCTTCTCAAACAAAATGAGTATGCTAATATCCGAGGAACATATAACTTAGCTGACTTCTTAATTTTGTGCATAATCCATTCAAGTCCCTCCTCTGACGACATCTACGAACTCCCCAGAGAACAGAACGAGGCACACATAAATACTTATGGAAGGAATAAATGAGCTCTTGCATCTAGTTGCAGTAATATTTTCTGCTTTGAATTCCCTCTCCATCAAAAAGTCTCATGAAAAAGAAAACAAAAACTGTGGCCCCTTGCTGTGCAATTTGACAAACACTTTGCTATAGAGATCATCACCATACAGCGTGGCAGGACATTTAACTATTTGCTAAGTGATTCATTCCATCAGATCAGATCAGCACTTCTAAAACTCAGAAGGAGGAAGGAAGTATAGGAGAGGCCTTCAAAGAGAATAAAACTTCTTTGGGGGACATAAGAGTAAGGGAGACTCTTTTGAATATGTAAGGGAGTTTTGTTACAAGATTAAGATTTCCTAAATTATCATAAAATGTTCAAAATCTGAGGTTGCATTACAAACTAATTCTTTTGGGGGAATACCTTTGGTGTCAGGCATTCTCCTTTATCAGCAGCTTGGCAGCATTCTGTCATATAGCCTTTATACTTTTCAGTCAAGTGAATGAGTTCTTGGCCATTGAAGTAAGGATGTCTCCTGGCGACTTCATATAAAAACCTAATTTTTAAAAAGTGATAACAGGAAGTCACTTTTTCCATAGCACACAATATTACAGAAACAATTACAATCAACATTCTCCCCACAGGCTCCAAAATCCAAAGACATGTAATTAACCATTAAAGCTCAATTTGCGCCTGATGGCCTTGTCTTTGTCATGCTTTAAGTCAGTGAAAAGAAAGGTTGAATTTGTGATGTTTTTGTGTGTGAATCACATATAAATGGTTAAATTGGGGTGATCTAATATTGCTGACTAAAATGAAATCAATCCTGAGCATAACTATATATTTTTTCAGAATCTTCTGAAACATGATTATTTCAAATTTTCATAGGATCATATCCTGTTTCAAGATCAAAGATCTTTTTTCAAAAATTTTTTTTAGTTGTAGATGAACACAATACCTTTATTTATTTTATGTGGTGCTGAGGATAGAACCCAGTGCTGACACATGTGAGGCAAGCGCTCAACTGCTGAGCCACAACCCCAGCTCAAGATCAAAGATCTTTGATCATATTTTTGGTGGTGTAGAATTTTGTGGTGTGAAATATTACTTCTTTAAAACTCAACATGAGAACACAACTTACAAGTCTTAATGTTAGAAATGGTTTGTGGTATGGTATTTATTATGAGTATTGACTTATTCCTTAATTTTTAATTTTGAAACATAGATTACTTACTGTCCCAAAGCCTTCTGGCTATTTTCTTCAAAGGAGACACACAGAGCTTCAGGAGATTTTAGATTAATTGGAGAGAGGCCGGGATTATCTTCTTTGTGCTTTATGAAGCAATGGTATCTCTCAGGGTCTTGTTTATCACAGCAGTCAGCCATATCACCATAGGTCTCACGAAGAGTGGCTATTGTGCATGTTTTCTCTCCAAAGATAGTATCCTAAATGCAAGAGAACACCCTTCAAATTACTAGTCAAGATTTTATTTTCTTTATTGCCAAAGAACAGTATAAACATTTAACATACTGGTAAAGCTTGATGAGGCAATCATCTATATTGCACATTTGCATGGGATATCATATATTGAAACATCCCAGGGCACCCCATGAACATGTGTAATTTTATATTTTCATGTATGAGTTAAAACATGAATTTAAATATGAAAAAAATATTAAAACCATCAAAAGAGGAAATTATATAAAAATTCACTTCCCCCATTAAATTCTCTTGATTTGGCTATCTCTGTATAATTTTCATAGCAATCAACGGCCAAAATATCACTTATGATGAATAAAACAGAAAGGCAAAAAGACAGTTAACATTAAGGAATATTACCTTTCTCTGCTTATTACCTATCACTAGGGAAATTGGCCTTCAGTGCAGCAGGTAAATTCATCTCAGGGAGGAAGTACTCAGACATTCTCATTTAATCTGCTTCTTTTTGAGAGACCCAACATTTTAGTAGGTACCATTTGAAAATTGAGGAGTAACATAAATCCACTACACATCTACACATTGTTACTGAATTAAAATATGGATTTTTTTATTCTAGAAATATTTGTCTCAACATACTTCACTCATCAAATAAATCCTTTTCTTCCTCATCCATTGCAACTCTGTGGAAAATACACTGGTCTAGACTGAATTTATTAATTTTTTAAATGTACATTTAAAAATTCATATGAGAACTGTAATAATGGGGGAAGTTAAATACTTATTCTTCAGCAAAGAGAGGAGCATCCAGAGAGAATAACAGGAGGAAAGGGTCCAATGGCAAAAATTAGCCTAGCCCCAGAGAGGCATATATAGAGTGAGTGGAGAGAGAAACAAGCCTCTTATTCTGAATATGTGTTTGGAAATAGCAAAACTTCAATTTCTTCAAAAGGATTGAGTACCTTGTTTTTTACTGTATGTAAAAATATTAAAAACCCTAAGATGATGAATAAATATCTGTAACTGTTATTTCATCCATAGCGTAGAAATTAGTTGGTACTTTCTGAAAATAAAAATCATCCTATTATCTCAAAGAGATATTAGCATTCCTATACATTGTTAGGCATTGTTTACCATAATCAATGTATGGGAATAACTGAACTGTCCACTAACAAATGAATGGATAAAGAAAATGTGGATGCATGGATAAAGAAAATGTAGTCTCTAATACAAGAAAATCCTATTCATCTTTTAAAAGAAGGAAATTTTGCAATTTGCACTAATATAGTTGATATTTGAGGACATTGTGATAAGTGCAATAAACCACTCACAGAAAGACAAATACCAGATGATTCTGTTAATACTAGGTATCTAAAATAGCCAAATTCACAGAATCAAAGAATAGAAAGATTGCTGCCAGGGGCTAGGAAAGGAGTAAATGGGGAATTACTAATGAAACGGTACAATATTTTACTTAAGCAAGATGAATAAACTGTAATGATCTGTTGCATGATATTGTATCTATAGTCACCAATAATGTATTTCACACAAAAAATTTTAAAAAGATAGAACTCATGTCAAGTGTTCTAACCACAATAAAAGTTAATAAATACACAAAAATATATTATCAATATTAGCCTCTATTAAAAGAAACCAAACTGCAAATTTTGAAAAGAGATGATTACAAATGACAAATTGCCATTTAAATACATGGTGACTATCATGTGTGTTCTCAATGAGGAAGTGTTTTGAAAACTGTGGGCACACCCACAACATCTCTGGCCCTGAAGAAACAGTGAATGACCTATCAGTCATTCACTTTTGAGAGTAGCTTACAAATTCAGTCACTTAATAATAATTTGTTTTAAAAGAATCTGTCCTTTGAAATAAATACTTGGAATAATTAAAGGAGAAGAAAGAATCCTCAAAATCAGAACTTACAAGTGGTTTGTTACAATCTGCCCCTGACTCATCAGCAACACAGGCTTTTGCCAAGTCAGTCACTTCAGTTGTGAATTTCACAAGGTCATCATTTGGAGTCTTCTGGAGATACTGAGAAAAGGTAACCAGTACCCTGAAACAAAAACCATAGAAACATGTAGCACAATAAAACTTTAACATAAAATAGGTTACTGTGCTAGAGGGCAAATCACTGGTGTGTCTATAGTCTATGTTTTCTATATCTTTCTTATAATCATCCAGAAAGCCTATTCATATGAGGTATTATCTAAGGTCTAATCCGGCCCATGTGGCTTCCTAGGCTGGGAAGACAGTATTTCTACCATGTCCACATGTGTATGGGTGCATGTCAGTAGAGGCACACACACAGGGCAAACGAGAAAACTGTATGCTAAATAGATTTAATTATCAAGACTAAGTTTTGCATAAATCCTTTCAGTTATTTAAAACAAAAATAAAAACACATACCTCGTTTAATTGAACTGTAGGAAGGTAATGACCATTCAAAAATAGACTATTTTCTCAATTTTTACTAGATTAAAAAAATATTAAAATGTTCCCAAGAAATCACAGAACAATTTGCTATGTAAAGAGGAGTTAGTAAGTGAGCTGCCAAAGTAAACCTATATTAGTCCTTTCCATCATTGTTCCAGAGTTTCTCAGTGGTACAAGAATTCTGGATTTTAACTGTTCAATACAGTAGCCATTAGCCATATGTGACTATATATTTAAATTATTTAAATTTAATTAAAATTCTATTTAAGTTTAAATTAATTCAAATTTACATACTTAAATGCAATTTAACAAAAATTTAATACAGTTTGACATCTTATTCCTCCATTGCACTTGCCATATTTAAAGTACTCAGTAGCCACATGTGACCAGTGGCCTCCATATTAGATAGCACTGATACAGCATATTTCCATCAGTACAAAAAATTCTACGGGGCAGCAATGCTCGGAAATATGGACCCTGATAACAGCAGAATGTAAGATCTTTAGAGTAATAACAAATTTAATCAGAAACATAGAATCTGACCCTTCCATATTTTAACTTACAGGCCTTTGAACTGTTGGTCTCCCAGTTCTTTAAATCGATTAATAATCTCACTTTTGCCTAGGGGAATTGAGAGAAAAAAACCACAACATGTGTTTCAATATTGAAGAAAACAATTAATTAGATATCACTTTCTATGTTTCTTTTCATTTAACGTAGGTCATTCATTTGCTTCAAAGTATTGGATTCTGATTCTTACAGAAAGTCTTAGGATGATGAAATATATCTTCTGCAATTAAAGAAGAATAATTCAATCACCAAGAATATTAATTTAAATATAATTAAATATTTATAAATTCATATTCTAACATGGATAAGATCTAATACTTTTACAGTGCCTATGAACAACAACAGAGAAGAAAATCTAAAAGAAAATACAAACAGAAATCCTACTCATAATATTAGTAACACTAGCGTTTTTCTATTTTTAAATAAAGCAAGGTGCAGTAGATGGGCCTTGGAGATAGTTATGAATCCTATCTTATTCTCTGTTCTATGAAGTTTAAGTCACTCTGTCTGGCATTCCTTCACGAGCAAAAAGAAATTATATTTGTTAAGTTATTCTCACTGTTTTGTTTCTGTTCAAGATTCTTGAACTATATTAATTAAATAACCACATAAGCATTCACACACACAAAAAAGAACATCACATTCTAGGTATAAATGCTAAATGAAAACTTAATTCATTAAATATGCAGGGCCTACTGAAAATTTTACTAGGAAAAGTAAAGTTGAACAATGGAAAAACAGAATTCTTACTTGCTTCTCGACGAAACACATCCCTGGAATAAGCAGAGCGGAAGAGAAAGAGAAGAGAAACAAAAGTTACCCACTTCATTGTGCCAAAGGCTTGTGGGGTTGATAGAAAAGTAGGATGAATGCAGAGAAATTAGCCCTAATATACTTCTTTAACCAATAATTGTAGAATATTAACTAGACTCATCTTTGTATTTCATTGGTTCCCAATGGATTACAAAATCATAAGATTCTTGCCAAAAAAATGTTTGACTAGATCCCTTGCGTATGTTTGCCATCTGGAACTGTTTTCTCAATGAGACTTTGTCCATTCATTCAAGTTATGTAAAACATCTTATCAAATTTTATGTAACATTTTAAACAATTTGTAACTATTATTCATTACCATGTTCTTTATCTGCTATTTCTCATTTGAATATTTTGGTTTGTGATATTTGCAAGAATTCAACCAACCCAATGATTCTGCTTGGAAATGAGACATATTAAATAAGAGTTAAGATCCAAATTGCATCTACTATTAATTCCAATTATGCTTTTTATCTAAAGGTAATGAAAAATTCATACACAGAGACATCTCATAGGGCTTCTATTTCTTTTGAAACTGTCTATCTGAAAATAAAAGTCTGAGTTTTGCCTCAAACACAAAGTAGGAGAAAAACATAGCAACAATAACAACTAAAATAGATAATAACAAGTTCCATGATTCCATCCCAGCTACAGCCTAAGTAACAAGCCAGTTATTTAATTTAACTAAAAAACTGAGTCAGTCAAAATGCCCTATGACATGTATAGGTATAGAAACTAATAAGTACTCAGGACACATTTTATAATGAAAGAAATACATTTTCTATGACTTTATTTTAAATAATTACACACAGAAGAGGCTAGAATACACGAGAGAGGCAGAGGCTTTTTGTTGTTTTTCTGTTTGTTTATTGGTTTGTTTTTGTTTTTGCTTTCAATGACTCAATGGAGTCCTGAAAGGGAATACCAGCCTTGTCTTTCAGGCTACAAATGAACACAAGTTAAAGATTTGCTTATGGAATTATTTCCATTGGAGAAAACAGCTTTTATAAAGCCAGAAAACTTACATTAGAAAAGAAAGAAGGAAACTGTTCTTTCTAAATAGAGAAGATAATTCTTCCTTTGATATATCATGAATTTTTCTTTTAAACTCCTACAAAGAAGGGTGATATTTATTTGAAGTCAGTGGCCAAATCTAGCCTTTTCCTGATGCGAGCCCAGATTTATAAGCAAGCATGCAGTTCTAATGACTGATTATTCATATTAGTCATCTACAAATTCAGGCCTTTGTCATTCACACATATGCTTTCCACATTTTTTTCATTTAACAAACAAAAAGAATACTATCTATCTGCTTGGTATTATAATAAAGTATTATGTAATACAGTGATATTACCAAAAGCCTTTTAAAAAGATTCATTATGATACAGTAGGAACTTTGAATTGATTTTCCTATATTCAATGAAGTCCAATAGCTTTAAAATATAAAACAATAACAACTGAAAGAATCTTTCCTTAACATTTCCAATATGGTGGTTTGCATATGTGTGTCCTTATTAATGATTAATGGATAATTGGAAATTAAGATACTTAATTCTAACACTATCTGCATGCTTAAAATTCATCTTAGTTAATAAGAAACATCTGAACATTTGCCTTTTGTAGATACTTAAAGTAAGAATCCCTGCATTTTTCTCTAAAACCCTGGTGTGAATTCTGCATGTACATTCTGTACTGGGAGAAATAAAGCCACATTATTTTTTGCTTATTTCTAAATATCTTATTTTTCACATTTTTAAACTCTACATTTAGTAAATCATGAAAACTTTGACATGGAGGGAAATGTAAATATTTAAGGTAAGAGTTCTAAATATGTTTCAGAGAGTCTAGTTTATGCCTAAATAGAAAAAATAGCTCAAATGATTTTTAAATGTTTTCTCATGTTTGAGAGGTTTGAAATAGAGAGTAGTTAAGAAAACTACTTTATATGGAAAGTATAATTATCTATTAATCACATAGAAAAGAAAAAAATGCCCAAATTGAAAAGCAAATATAACTGGGAATTAAATCAGAGCCTTTCTTTTTTTTGGGAGGAGGGAGTTACTGGGGATTGAACTCACGGGCACTCGACCACTGAGCCACATCCCCAGCCCTATTTTGTTTTATGTAGAGACAGAGTCTCACTGAGTTGCTTAGCGCCTCGCCATTGCTGAGGCTGGCTTTGAACTCATGATCCTCCTAGGATTGTAGGTGTGCCCTACAGTCCAAAGGACCCGGCCCCCTTTATTCATTTTATTTTTTGGTTTTCATTCATTTTGACAAGATAGAAAAGGCAGTGGTTGGAAGAATATGATATACCTCCAATGAGTTTACCACCTCAATCTTAACATTAAATTTATACCTTCTTTCCACCTTGTGATTTCTCAAGCTTATCATAGAGTCATTTAAACCAGGGTTGCCTCCACCTGGAAATCTTCTTGGCTCAGCCTTTATGCCATATTCCTCTGAGAGAGATTACTGCTTATGGTTTCCTTTTGGAAATCAAGTGAGAAATTGCCATGAAACATGACGACAATATCTAGTAATATCCTTGGTATGTTAAGGGATTTTCTAAAAACAACCATTGAACTTATAGTCATTCCAAAAATCAGAAAATTTGGATTTATTTAGAGAGAAGACAGGGAAAGGAGAATCTTTTGCTAGCATTCATTGAAAATACAATGGACATATGCAGAACCCGCCTATCATGAACGGCCTAAAGTAATTTCAAAAAATTACAAAAGGGTAGAAAAAAGATTTAAAAACCAAACTAACTAATGGAAACATAATAATAATTTTAATTTCATATTCACCTATGGAGATATATCTCTGAATAAAAAATAAGACAGTTGCCCAAAATGTAAAAACTTATACAGGCTTTTACAGTACAAGTAAAAATTGTAATCCTAACATCAGTTTTGCCCACATCACTCCCATAAGCCATCCATGCCTCCAAAATATCCACTTAAATTAGTGAGAAATATAGAATTTGCTAAAGGTTTCATTAGGGATGAGAAGGAGAAAAGTTTACATCACAAAAACAAAGACGAAGGTGCAAATCCATTGTGTAGTCAATATTCACCTGTTCTTTAACTGGTCCACCTAGAGGAAATATTATGAAAAATGTCTAAGTAACAATCACCTCAACTTATATATCCAGAAATGACTGTGTTAGATTTGCAATAGTCCCTATTTCTTACTGATCTCTGCCCACAAAAATTATACCTGGGGCTGCAGAGAAAATTGGAAGAAATGTCCAAATTGCAATTTTAACTGTTGAGATTGAATGGATGTCAGGTGGTGCTCAGGATTTACCTTACACTGGTGAACATACCCAAGTATGGTGATGGTATCTACAGCAAAAATTATTTTAAGATGATTATCTCCTACATTTATGAGAGTGTGAAGGGTATCTGCATGACAGGAGGGGCTTGAGTAGACAGTGTATCATTCATAACATAGACTATTGTTGCTTTTGTCTTATTTCACCATTTGGAAACTTAAGCTCTTAGAAGTGGTGTTTATGAAGGCAGTGCACATGAAGTTGTGCTAGTCATTGCAAAAGCCCCCATCTCACGCTAAAGGAACTGGAGTGGTTGAAAAACCACAGGTTTCTAGATGAACTGAAGAACATAGCACCAAGATCCATCACTCACCCAATGCAGAGTCAGATGAAGGTTAAGATTTCAAAGAAAAGACTAGACGTAAATTCAGTATCCCACCCTCTGGATCCAGTCAGTTGATAGAAACCAAGGGCAAGAAAGTCAGAAGCCACCTCCACCCATGGGTTCGTGCAGGTGGAGAACTCAGAACAACATTTTCTGGAGCTGAGAACAGTTCGCATCACCCACATACTGGACCTCCAGGGAGTGAGCTGGGACCTTCCATTCTGAGAGGCTCAAAAGAGGAGACAGGAAAGTGGAGAACTACAACCTGAGTGAAAACCACATCTTGCTGGGAAAGGAAGCTGAGCTCTGCCATCACAAAAAGATGACTGCAAGGATGCAAGCACTCTAGATGTAGGGCAGGGATGGCCAGCTGGGGACCTGGGATACCACACACTCAGGAAGAAGAAGCATCCCAAATGAGTACTATAGCTCTGAGTTGTCGTGAGATTGTTGGACAGGTGCTCATCCACATTTTCCTCTGCCTGAAATTTATTTATTTATTTATTTTAGTTTTAGATGTGGTGGGTTTTTTTTTTTCCTGCTATAAAGTACTTTTAATATTTGTATTTCACCACTATATTACACTTTATATTTTGGGAGATAAACTTTCATTTTCATTTTCTTCTTCCTTAACTAATCACCAATTTTAGGCCCTTTTACTAAGGAAGCTTTGGGGGAAATGAATTAAGAGAGCAGACAAGCTATTTCAAACAGCTTTTTCACTACTGTGACTAAAAGACTCAACTAGAACAATTTTAGAGACTGTATGCTTAGTCTCATTGTGTGAAGTTCTTACCAAGAAAAGTGTTACTACCACCACTCAATTTGTGGTGTTGTTGCTGTTTTGACCAGAAAATAATAAAATGAAATCAGTGTTGATCAAGAAATATTAGTTATACAGTTGTACTACAGAAAACAATCTGCTATTCTAACTTTGCCCCTTCACTGTTGCGTAATTGTGAATGGTCAAAGACTGTATGTTTAGTCTCATTGTGTGAAGTTCTTACCAAGAAAAGTGCTACGTGACTTTAGAGTACATCTGTGCAGAGCCAATTATTTGAGTTATTTTGACATTTATTAACTTTGCTAGGAAAAAAATGTAAAAGAAAAAAAACCATATTCAAGTGATCAATGAAAACCTTATGTATGTTTGAATAAAACTGCTGATTGAAAGGGCTGCCACCTAATAATGGTTATGACAGATGAGAGGGCTAACACTGTTACACTTCTTAATCTCCTATTGTTTTGCTACCCAAATCTAAATACATACTCTTGGTGATAGTTGCTCATTTACTAAAAGATAATTTGTACCTATAGAATTGTATTTTGAAAACACTTATTTTATACAATTTTATATTCATTGAAACTAATCTTTTCAATAAAGCACTATTGTCTAGGCATTTACACATGTACAAAAACACACACACAATCACCATCTTTGGCTAATGTAATGGTTTGGATGTGAGGTGTCTCCCAAAAGTTCACATGTGGGAAAATGCAAGAAGGTTCAGAGGAGAAATGATTGGGCTGTGAGAGTCTTAACCCTATCAGTGAATTCATCCCCTGATAGAGATTAATTGAGTGGTAGGGTGTGACTGGAGGAAGTGAGGATTTGGGCATGGCTTTGGGGTATATATTTGTATATGGCAAACAGAGACCTCTCTGTCTGCTGCCTGATCACCCTGTGAGCTGCTTCCTTCTGCCATAGTCTTCCACCATGATATTCACCCTCACTTTGAGCCTAAGGAATAAAACTGTCTATGGACTGAGATCTCTGAAACTATAAGCCTCCAAATAAATTTTTCCTCCTCTAAAGTTGTTCAAGTTTGTTCTTTTAGTCACTGCAGTAAAAAAGCTGACTAAAACAGAAATTGGTACCAAGAGTGTGGTCATTGCTGTGACTTATCTGACCATGTGGTTCATAAGTTTTTGGAGCTTTTTGGAATTGATGGGAGGAGTTTTGAAATACTTAGCAGTTAAAGCTGGAAATGCTTTAGATAGTTGTAAGCAGAGCTTAGTGACCACTTCTGGTGGGAGCTCAGAAGACCAGAATGCCAATAGGACCATGGACAGTGAGGACAGGGCTCAAGAGGGTTCAGAGAATGAGAACTCTATTGGAATTTGGAGTGAGGCCATTCATGTTATGTTCTGGCTCAGAAGTAGTCAGCATTTTGCCCACGACTTAAGACTTTCTGTGAAGCTGAGTTTAAAAGTGATAAACTTCTTAATATGGTGGAAGAAATATCTAGGAAGTATAGCACTCAGGCAGTGGTGTGGATATTGCTGGCAGTTTTTAGCCAAGGTTATTGTGATAATAAGGAGCAAAAAGCGGAAGCAGAAAGATTTGAAAAACATAGACTTAAAAGGTGAGAGTAAAACTGGGACTAATGAAGATGTAGTTAAAGACACTACCACCACTAAAGAAATGCTAAACACTTTGTCCAGAGACGATAGGAAAAATGGCTTGAGAGCATCTCAGGAATTGGCAAGATCATATCTATCTCTGACTCAATGAAGTAAAAGTAAAAATTCTCTTGAGAAGAGACAAGTGGTGCATCCTTCTAGCACAAGGGGGCCTAGGAAGCTTTTTCCAACATTCTCTGCCACCCAGACACTCAGAGGCTGCTACAGCCAGGGTCCCTAGAGTCTTGGTTATTGCTCAAGATGTTGGCAGACCTTGGTGTCAACCACATGGTGCTGATTCTGCAGGAGTGCAGGATGCTGAAGTTAGGGAGTCATGAAGCCTTCCAGCAAGATTTCAAAGGAAGGTCTTGGAAGCCAGGCAAAGTGCAGGTACTTTGTGAGTCCCTATAGGCACTCCCTGAGAAGGCAAGGTGTGCAGATTTGAGGAGGAAGTTGAAGCTGCAGTGGAGACCCCCAAAATTAAGAAATGCCAGTAATGTGGGACATCATTATAGGAAAGCTTCAGGAATTGAGCCAAGACAAGTAATAGAAAAGTCACTTGGGCTACAACCAATAAGGCCACAGGGGCAGAGCTACAGAAGCACTTTGGAGAGGACATCATGCCACGTGCTCCAGATATGGAACACAGAACTACAGGACTAATTTGCCCAGTTGGATTTTGGTCTTGCATTGGTCCCATTCCTTTTTTCTATGCCCCTATCTTTGTGAATGGAAATGTTTACTCTGTACCTTTATATATTGAATACTTCTAAACTGCTTTTAATTTTACAGGAGCTCACAATGATAGACTGTTTTGAGCCTCAGAGAAGACTTTGGACTTGAACTTTGAGCAATTTCAGAACTGTTGAGACTATAGGAACTCTCGGAAATGGACAAAATATATTTTGCACTATGAAATGGTTGTGAGTTTTCAGGGGCTAGGGGCAGAATGTTATAATTTGGATGTGAAATGTCCCCCAAAAGCTTATGTGTGAGACAATGCAAGAAGGTTCAGAAGAGAAATGATTGGGTTGTGAAAGTCTTAACTCAATCAGTGAAAAAATCCTCTGATAGGGATTAACTGAGTGGTAGCTGAGTAGTAGATTATGGCTGGAGAAGGTAGGAATTGGAGGCATGGCTTTGGGGTACATATTTGTGAATGGCAAGTGGAGACCTCTGTCTCTGCTCTCTGATCACCATGTGAGTTGCTTCTCTTTGCCACAATCTTCCATTATGATGTTCAGCCTCACGTTAAGTCCCGAGGAATAGACTTGGCTGTCTATGGACTGAGACCTCTGAAATCATAAGCCTTCAAATAAACTTTTCCTCCCTAAAGTTGTTCTATTTTGGGTCTTTTAGTCACAGTAGTGAAAAAGCTGTCTGAAACAGCTTGTCTCCTCTCTTAATTCATTTCCCCCAAAGCTCCCTTAGTAAAAGAGTCCCTTTTTCTGCCCTTTTCTCATTTTAGATTCAGCATCTGGAATTTTTGTCTATTTCCACTCAGATTTCCTAACCATTTACTTCAAATTTCTATAGTTTCATTCAGTTCAGTATGATTTCAGGTTTCAGGTTTGGACACATAGATCTATGTATACCTCTATGCCATATGAATCAAGTTGGATCAAATTTTCCTTAAGGATCCTTCTACCTTGACTATTTCATGATTCCATGCTTCCCATGTGATGGTCCTATAAAATGAGAAAAGGTCCTAACTGGTGGGAAAGAATATAAAAAGTTAGGAAATTGGAACTCAAGTTTGAGAGCTTGTCCATTCCTAAGGTAAACAGTTGCTTTGCAGGCATTACTTTCTTTCTTTCTTTTTTTTTTTTTTTTTTTTGGTACTGGGGATTAAACTCAGGGGCATTCAATCACTGAGCCACATTCCCAGCCCTATTTTGTGTTTTATGTAGAGACAGAGTCTCACTGAGTTGCTTAGCACCTCGCCATTGCTGAGGCTGGCTTTGAACTTGTGATTCTCCTGTCTCAGCCTCCCTAAGTGCTGGGATTACAGGCTTGAGCCACCGCGCCCGGCTTGCAGGCATTACTTTCTGTACAGATCAGCTTAATATTTTTAAGAAATAAAATATACAAACTTTTTAAACTATATTAATGAGACTTTCCCATACCTTTTTATCAAACTTTTCTGAAAGAAAAATATACTAATGCCTATAATCTGTGCTTATCCATTTTTCAAAAATTAGCAACAAATAGAATATAGAAACAAATTTATATTAATAACTACACTCATAATGATAGCTCAGATGGAAATCAATCCGAAATAAATGCACTGTTGAGAGGCTATTCACATTCCATGCTTTTTTTTCAAATGCATTTCAAGAGACTTATGAACTAAAAGAAGTTTAAAGTTACAAAAATAAATTTTCATAACTTATACAAAGGTTGTAGAGTTATAATGTTCCTTTGTTGAAATTTTAGTGGATCATATTCAGAATATTTTCATTACAGAGTAAAAATTTTTCTCCTATCTTCTAAAGTTTTAGAAATTTTTAGGTATTTTGTGATCATCTAGTGCTAGTCCTTAGCTAAATCCTTCCTAACCTGCTACCCAGCTAAAGCTGGGAATTTAAGTCCTGTAATTCTCATAATGTTTCAAGCAGCTACATATGGGCTAACATTAAAAAATGGATTATTTGATCTAAAAAAAAACCTTGAAACATTTAAAAAATAGATCAAATAAATAATTGGCCTGTGTGCCCTTTTTTTTATTAGGAAAAAAATTCTTCTCTAGTTTAATTATAGTAAAACTACTTAATGTAAATGTTTTAAAGTGATTTTGTAATATTATAGGATGTATAAGTTTTGAATTATTCAAATTAGTTTTTAATTATATAGACATTGAAGAGAAAATTCTCTTATTAGAATAATATATGTGGGTTTGAAGGTATTTTGTAAAAATAGTTCACTTAATAATACACTGTGACAAGCACACATTCAAATAGAATAAAGGACTAATTTCACTAACATAGGATGTTGGTAATAGTGCTGTCCTTTGAAAATGCTTCTGATTTATAGCTGTGCAATGGCAAGTATATTTAGCATTAATAGCTTCAATAAGTAGTTTAAATACATATAATTACTATTTCAATGCAATTTTAATTTTTATTTACACTGTATATTTACTCATGCATTAAAATTATGTGTTAGCCTTTTTGCATTTAATGCCTTAAAAGCAAGTGACTGTATTAAGTAATGCAATCTTCTTTTCACAGCTAAACAGAATATTAGTGTGGGGAGGAGCACATCAGCAATGATGGTATCTAAAGCAAACAGTGCCCTGGCATCACAGCAAACATTTTGTTTGGATTATTTCATTAAAGGTAATTTAACACAACTTGACTCATACAGCATGGAGATATATACAGACCTACATGTTCAAGTCTGCATCTGGAAACTGACACTGAACTGAATTTAACTACAGAGTAAATAATTGAGAAATGTGAAGTAAACGATTAGGTAACTATTTATTTAAGAACCACAGTGTTCTTGTTGACAGGAACCAAGGCACTAAATAACATTTCATACTTTCAATAGTCTCTTATTCTTATTTAGGTTCAAAAGTTATTGAGTGTCCCCTATATGCCAAGCATTTACTAGACTCTGAGGATACAAAAGATAAATAAGGCACAGTCCCTGACTTCAAGGAGCCCACAGTTCAACAAACATTGGAAGAAAACTATAGTGCAACATTATAGGTTACTATGCATGTAGAATACAAGTTAGGACTTGGATAAAGGCAATCTTGTGCATAAATGAGATTTGTGGGCTCTAACCTCTACCTACACAATTAAGCAAACTGATGAATTTCAAGTTTGTCACTGAATTCATTTTTACTTGTGAAAGAACTTTGCCTGCAGAAATGGAATGAGTTGGTAGAGTACTGAAGGAAGTAAGGAGAATCAAAGATGTGCAATTTCTGTATGTTTGATAAAAGATTAAAGCAAATCTGAAAGATAGCAGATCAGCAGGAAGTGGCAGTTCTCACATCTCCATGACTGGGGACTCAAACAGCAAGGAAATCACTTCTCCAGGAGATGAGAGAAAGGGGCGGCGGGAGGGGTACACTCTCCACTGATATTCAATATGGGAGAGAAAGCCTTGAACCTTAGAAAAGTTGAGGTACACTAGCCAAGGCTAGGGAACTAAATTGGAGCTGAACTCCAAATGGGAGCTGGGGGTGGAGAAAAAAAAAGAAAAATACAAGTTCTGAAAAAGTCTATTAGTCCTGGAATATCGTGGCAGGGAAAACCTGAATCAGAGAGGCAGACCACCCTGGGCGGGTCCAGAAGCTATGTGGCCAAATAAACTGGTACATGAATGTGCATGTACATAGACACAGGGAGCATAGATTTAAATACCTCCTTGTAAAAGCAGCCGAACTCAGACCAGGTGCTTGGATCCTCAAATTCCCAGCACGTGAATCCAGAAGAAGCCAACCCCAAGATCTAAAGTGAGTGAGCCTAACAAATTAGGAAAGCCTCTCTAAGGAGATCATATTGTCTATGGGCATTCTAGATCAGAGGGACCAGATAAAGTCTGCGGCCCGCTCCTCCAATCCACTGAATCGGCAACGAGAAAGACCAGCAGCTGGGAGAAACTGAATGAGGTGGAATTACTGAGTTCAGTGCTCAAAAACCTTTCTTGAGAATCCAAAACACAAAAACCCTCAGTATCCCAGAAAGACACAAATGATGAAGGAGTGACTCCCTCTTTCCACCGGCAGTGCCTTGTGCAGAGCACTGGGATTCAGTCCTAAAAGCAGGTTAATACATTAACCTCCTAAAAATCCCCTCATAAAAAACATCTAGGAAAATAATAGAATAAATTCCACCACCGGGAGCTTCACTTGTGCCAACAGATCTCAAAGACCACACTCAAGGAGTCAAGCTACTAGCATCTTCCACAGGTGTTCACACTACCCTGCTGAGAAGGGATACTGAGAAACAGAAAGGCACTTTGGCACAGACAGTAGGATAATAATAATAATAATAATAATAATAATACTTATTGTCTATTTTGCTACTTTGTTTTTGCTTTTGGAACATTTTGAATTGTTTTTGAATATGTATTGATTGACAAATGATGGACATTTATACATTTGTACATAGACATATTTGTTTTTTAGCTTTTAGCCTTTCCTTAAGATAGCTTTTTTTCTTACTTCATGTTTTTCTTTATATTTTTAAAGTTTATTTTTCAATTATTTTTATTTTTTCGAAGATTAGGTCATGGATTAGTATATGTTGGATTGACTGCATATTGACTCTTTCACAGCTGTTTTCATATATTTATACGTCTCTCTTTTTAACAGCCAAACTCTACTGCTCTTTCTCTCACTCTTCTATTTTTTCTTTACTTTTTGTTTTTTGTTTCTTTTGTTTTTCTGTTCTCACCTCTTTTAATACATCCTAAGTTGCCTCTGCATAGACCTCACTCATCTCTTGAGTCTACAAACCTTTTTCTATTGTCCCGTCTCTTCTTCTTTTCCTCTTAAAGAACTCTATCTTTAACTGGATACTTATATGTACTTATACATCCATATTTTTTTCTTTTCCTTTCTACCATTTTATTTGAATGCGGTTCTTTGTCATAGATTAATATTTCAAAGACTAAGATGTTTGATGAGAATATATCAATTTTGTTCTTATAGAATTTTAAAGGCTGCCAGAGGGGGAAAAAATTGAAATAATGTTTAGAGGGAAACCAATTCATATCTGAGCTGAATTTTCAACCCAGACCCTTAAAGCTAGGAGGTCTTGGAATAATATGTATCAAACTCTGAAAGAAAATGGATGCCATCCAAGAATACTATACCCTGCACAACTAAACTTTAGATTTGATGATGAAATAAAAATATGCCATAATAAACAAAAGTTAAAACAATTCACAACCAAAGAGCCTGCACTGCAAAACATTCTAACCCAAATATTTTATGAAGAAGAAATAAAAAGGAAAAATGAAATCCATCAAAGGGAGAAACTACATTAGAAGTACAGCCAAACAAAAAAGGCCATATTTCAAATTAAAAACCAGAAAGAATTCAAAATAACAAGGAATAAGAATCATTTCTCAATAATAACATTGAATATAAATGGCCTAAACTCATCAATCAGAAAACATAGGCAGATTGGATTAAAAAATAAGGCAACAAGACCCAACAATATGCTGACTCCAAGAGACTCACCTCATAGGCAAAGAAATCTATAGACTGAAGCCATTCACATGGATCAGGCAAACAAGCAGGGGTTTCTATTCTCACTGATAAACTGGACTTCAAGACAAAATTAATTAGAAGGAACAAAGAAGGCTATGTCACACTGCTTAAGGGAACTATACTTCTATAAGATGTAACAATCTTAAATATTTATGCTGCAAACCAATGGAGTATCTACATACATAAAACAAACCCTTCATAATCTCAAGAATCAAATAGATCACAACACAATAATACTGGATGACTTTGACATGACTCTCTCAACAATGGATGGATCTTCAAATCAAAAACTAAAAAGAGAAGCCACAGCACTAAAAAATACAATTAATAATTTAGACTTAACAGACATATATAGAATATTTTATCCATCAATAAATCAATACACTTTCTTTTCGGAAGCACATGAAAAATTCTCTAAAATAAACCATGTCTTAGTCCACAAAGCAACTCTTAGCAAACACAAAAAAAACAGAGATAATACCTTGCATTCTACCATATCATAATGGAATGAAATTAGAAATTAATGATAAAATAAAAAATAGAAGGTACTCTAACTCCTGGAGACAAAAAAATATATACTACTGAATGAAAAATAGCTGAAGAAATCAGGAATTAAAAAATATTTAGAAGTAAATGAGAATAGCAAAACAACATATCAAAATCCATGGGACACTATGAAGGCAATTCTAAGAGGAAACTTCATTGCATTGAGCTCATTCACTAAAAGAACAGAAATTCAACAAATAAAAAACCTAACTTTATATTTCAAAGTCCTAGAAAAAGAAGAACAAACTAGCACTAAAAACAGAATACAGAAAACAATAAAAATCAGAGCCAAATTTAATAAAAGTGAAACAAACAAGAAAAATTCAAAAAACTGACAAAAAAGTTGGTTCTCTGAAAAGATAGGCAACATTGATAAACCATTAGCCAAGCCAAGAAGGAAAAAGAGAAAAACCCAAATTATTAAAATTTACAGTGAGAAAGGAAATATCACCATGGACACCACTGAAACAGAGACACAAATCAGAAGCTACTTTGAAAATCTATACTCCATTAAAATAGAAAATCTTGAAGACATATACAAGTTTCTAGAGACATAGGAACTACCCAAATTGAATGAAGGGGACATAGAAAAAATAAACAGATCAATTTTAAGTAATCAAATTGATTACACCATCAGAAGCCTACCAACAAAGAAAAGTCCAGGACCAGATGGATTCTCAGCCAAGTTCTATAAGACCTGCAAATGATAACTTACACCAACAATCCTCAAATTATTCCATGAAATAGAAAAGGAGGGAACCCTTCCAAACTCATTCTATGAAGCTAGTATCACACTGGTACAAAAGCCAGACAAAGACATATCAAGGAAAAAAAACTTTAGACCAATGTCCCTGAAGAACATTGACTCAAAAATTCTCAGTAAAATACTGGCAAATCACATACAAACACAAATTAAAAAGATAGTGTATCATGATCAAGTGGAATTAATTCCAGGGATGCAAGGTTGGTTCAACACATGGAAATGAATAAAAGTAATTCATCACATCAATAGACTTAAAGACAAGAATCACATGATAATCTCAATAGATTCAGAAAAAGCATTTGACAAAGTCAGCATCCATTCATGCTCAAAACACTAGAAAAACTATGGATAGTAGGAACATACCTCAACATTGCAAAACCTATGTATGCTAAACCCAAGGCCAACATCATTCTAAATGGAGAAAATCTGAAAGCATTCCCTCTCCAACACTGGAACAAGAAAGGGATGTCCTCTTTTATCACTCCTATTCAACACAGTCCTCAAAACCATAGCCAGAGTAATCAGACAAAAGAAAGTAAAAGGATATAAATAGGAAAAGAAGAGCCCAACAATCCCTGCATGTCAATGACATGATTCTACATTTAGAAGACCCAGAAAACACTACTAGAAACTTTCTAGAACTTCTAGAATGAATTCAAGAAAGTGGCAGGATATAAAATTAACACCAATGAATTAATTGCATTTCTGTACATCAAGGATATATCAGCTAAAGGAGAAATTAGGAAAACTATTTCATTCACAATAGCATTAAAAAAATATGTGGGCATCAATGTAACAAAAGAAGTGAGAGACCTCTATAATGGAAATTACAGAACACTAAAGAAAGAAATTGAAGAAGACCTCAGAAAATGGAAAGATCTCCCATGTTCCTGGATAGGCAGAATTAACATTATCAAAATGGCCATACTACCAAAAGCACTATACAGGTTTAATGCAATTCCTAAAAAGATTCAAATGATGTTCCTCACAGAAATATAAAAAGCAATCATGAAATTCATTTGGAAAAATAAGAGACCCAGAAGAGCCAGAGCAATCCTTACCACAAAAAGTGATGCAGGAGACATCACAATATCAGACTTTAAATTATACTACAGAGCTATAGGAACAAAAACAGCATGGTGGGTTGGGATTGTAGCTCAGTGGTAGAGCGCTTGCCTTGCATGAGTGAGGCCCTGGGTTTGATCCTCAGTACCACATAAAAAATAAATAAATAAATAAAGATGTCGTGTCCATCGCAACTAAAAAAATATTTAAAAAAAAAAACAGCATGATATTGGCATCAAAACAGACACGAAGATCAGTGGAACAGAATAGAAGACACAGAGATATACCCACATAAATACAGTTATGCTATCCTAGACAAAGGCTCCATGAATATACGTTGGAGAAAAGATACTCTTCAACAAATGGTACAGGGAAACCTGGAAATCCATATGTAATAGGATAAAAATCCTATTTTTATCCTACATTTTACCCTGAACAAAACTCAACTCTAAGTGGATTAGACCAGAGACCCCGCACTTCCTAAAAGGAAAAGTAGGTCCAACTCTCCAACATGTTGGCTTGAGAACCAAATTCCTAACAAGACTAAGATGCAAGAAGTGAAATCAAGAACCAATAAATGGGATGGTATCAAACTGGAAATCTTCTTCACAGCAAAGGAAAGAATCAAGAATGTGAACAGAGATTTCACAGAATGGGAGAAAATCTTTACCCCCAGTACCTCAGATAAGACATTAATTCCAGGATATGCAAAGAACTCAAAAAACTTAACACCAGAGGAATAAATAACCCAGTCAACAAGTGTGCAAAGAAACTGAACAAGCACTTCAAAGAAGAAGAAATATGAATGATCAACAAATATATGAAAAAAATGTTCAATATCTCTAGTAATTATAGAAATGCAAATTAAAACTACACTGAGATTCCATCTTATTCCAGTCAGAATGGCAATTATAAAAAATACAAGTCACAATAAATGGGGTGAGGATGTGGGGGAAAAGGCACACTCATACTTGCTGGTAGAACTGCAAATTGGTGCAGCCAGTATGGAAAGCAATATGGATATTACTTGAGAATTTGAAATGGAACCACTATTTGACCAAGTTATGCTACTCTTCAGTCTATACCCAAAGGTCTTAAAATCAGCATACTACAGTGATGCAACCACATCAATGTTTACAGTAGCTCAACTCAAAATAGCCAAGCTATGGTAACAACCTAGGTATTCTACAATGGATGAATGGATAAAGAAAATGTGGTATATATACACAATGGAATATTTGTCATAAAGAAGAATTAAATAATGGCATTTGCCTATAAATGGATGGAACTGGAGAATATCATGCTAAGTAAAATAAGCCAATCCCCAAAACCAAAGGCCAAATGTTCTCTTTGATTCATGGATGAATGCTAACCCAAAACAAGAGAGGTTGGGGAGGGGAATAATAGAAATCCATTGGACTAGACTAAGGGGGAAAAAAAGGGATGGGAGGGGGTGGAGAATAGAAACAACAGTAGAATTAACTGTCATAACTTTCCTAGACTTGAATTTAAATACATGACCAGGATAAATCTGCATAATGTACAACCACAAAAGTGGGATCCTAAATAGAATAAGTCATATCTTATGTATGTGTAATTTTCAAAATACATTCTACTGTCATGCAAAACTAAAAGGAACAAACAAACAAAAAAAAGCAAACAGGCTTCAACTTAGAGAATGATGGAGGGAACTTCTTTCAGGAATGTTAAGAAATAAAGAAAGCAATCTGGCAAGCAGAAAAGAAAAGCAGAATTTGCAATTATTTGGGTGTCCAGGCAAAGATAAGTATGAGGATGTGGTCATTTTAAAATTATAAGTCCCACCACCACCACAGGATAATATTCTTATAGAAAACTACAAAAGTTCCATGGGGAAATAGATTATCTAAAATGACTGACAAAGTCTATAGACAACTTGACTATTTAAGGATGAAACAGTGTTTCTGATTCAAGCAGTATTTTTTTTATCAGTAGCATGCTGAGAGCCCCTGAGAATCTGAAAGGGCCTTCATAGAGATGTGATTTTGAGCTGAGAATATTTCAAATGCACATGAACAATGAAAGGAAAAAAATTAGCTTTCCAGGCAAAAGAAACAGCATGTCTAAATGCTTGAGGCAAAATAAACAAACAAATAAAAAAACAGCATGAAAGAAACTGAGAAAGTCCACATACCAAGTTAGAGAGAAGTATAGTGTGAGAAGGGGAAGAAGAGTAAGAGATGGCTTTGTATGTCCTCTTAGCTAGCGTATTTTGGTTTTTACTCAAAAACAATGATAAGATGTTTAATAAATTTATCAGCTCAATGATATAATCTGATTTATGCTTCAGAAAGGTTATTCTGGTTTCCATGTGGAGAAGACCTTGAAGAGGGCAGGAGTATATATACAGGAAAATTAGTCAGGGAATTAATGCAACAATCCTAAAAACAGGATGAGATCCTGAATTGCATCAATGGTGGAGTAACAGAGAGAAGTAAAAATGTTAGGGAGATTTAGGAGTAGTGCTGGCTTTTCATCTAAGCAAAAGAGTCCCTTTTCTAAAAGTTAATGCTTAGAACTTTGCATTAGTTCTTAGAACTTTGCCTTAGAAGACCAACTCCTGTGGCCTTCTCCAGCTATATTCTGCCCCTTGGCATTGTAAAACCAAGGGAATGTGACCACCAAAGTCTGCCTTCCTCTTCTAGACCATGATTTGGCACCCTGATTCTGGGATTCCCTATCAAATACCCTTGAGTCTCTTCTGGAGCCTGAGAGGGCTTTTTAAATGCACAAATCCCACCATAGGCAAACAATGTCAGTGATGTATTTAGCACTAGGCCTCAGGGCTGGCCAGGAGGAAGCTATTCACAAGGGCAAGGGTGGAGCTGGGAAATGAGAAATGAGGTTTCCAAACAATGCATGAGAGAAACAAGGATGGGCAGAATGGAGATGTGGGCCAGGGTTGGGGCCTCATTCTCCCCAGCACAAAACTCCAAGTGTGATGATTTAGGCCTTCTGCCTTGTATAATGCAACAGTTTATTATAAATCAATGGTCTAGCAAATATCAGTCTTCCTATAGCAAAATCATTGGTAGGATTTGGACATGTTGTTTTAGACATTTTTGAGTCATTTAAGAAGAGTTGTCAAGTACATATTATAGATATAAGGATCTAGAGGTAAGTCTAACCTTGGAACATTATTTGTAAATCCTCAAGAAGGGCAAGATTGCAATAGCCCAGAGAGAAAGGAAAGTGAAACAAGGACAGCCCCATGATGGAGTCTTGAGAAAGGTCAAAGAGTCAAGAACAGGCAGCACATAGAAGTGGGAGGGGTGGTGGGTCAAGGCAGTGTTATGCTAAGGAGCACAGGGAAGAGAATGTTCAAGAAGGAATAGTTCAAGAGTTACAAATATTACCAGCAAGGATTACAGAGGAGAATTGAAAACCCATCTGTTGCATGAAGGTGACTGCTATCCCTAATAGAGCTACTTTGGTAGAATGATGAGACCAAGAACCAGACTAGAGTGGGTACAGAAAGGACTGGAAGGTGAAAACAAGAAACTGGCATAGATAACTCTCCCAAGAAATTTGAATGTGAAGGGGGCAGCTGAAGAAGTTGAGGGCAAATGAAAGGTGTTGATTGAGAGCATACAGAAGTCAACAAGAAGGGTTTCACTTGGAGGTAGATATTACACATACAAAATAGAAGAGATAGTGGATGAATTTTTGAAAGGATAAGATCAAAAGTACAAATGAAGATAAGCAGAGGAGCAGCTTACCTAGTGAAAATGAGGGGAAGGAGGATTGGATAGATGTACATATAATTAGATTTGTTCGTTTAGAATCAAAATCCATTTGTAACTCCTACAGTATTTTGTCTTTAAAGTAGGGGTGTCTAAGAATGAAGAGCTTGGAGTTGAATGCTAGAAGGAAATGGAGAAGCTTGAGGTAGTCACAGTGATTGAGAGAGAATCCTGAGTGGAGAGACTTACGGCCTTGGGCTAGGTTGAAAAGTAAGAAAAATCTATAACCCTAACCTGTCTATAACCTCAAACACCTGTCTTGGTCTCCTCAGCAGGACTAATTTCTTAGTTGTTCCAAGGCTTCCACTATTACCCAGTCTGTCATTCCCATGTGCCTTTTCTCTAATACACACTCTGCCAGAAATTCCCATTTCTTAACTTGTTGGCAAAATCAGGTAGGTGATAGATAGCAACAATTTATTAAACAACCTTCACCAAACCTGACAGTCTCTCCCTACCTCAAACCATACTCACAGTTTCCTTAGCACTATTTCCAGTCCCAAACTACACCTAACTTTTACAGAAGTAGAGGATTTTAGAAATTGCTGCTACTGTCTCTGTGTGCTCCTAATGGAGGGCATCTCAGTGAGGTGACAAAGGGGACAGAAGAAAGTAAAGCAGTAGTTCCATGCTGCTTCAGATCTTATCACACAGGTCCTAGCCCACTGGGACAGAAGGTTAACTAACTCTTGTAAATAGCCATTACAGTCTGAACTTTGGTGTGCAAACTTTGGAATGTATGTTTGTTCAGCTGTTCAGAAACTCCTCTCCCTGTCCCCCATTGCCCATTGTGGTTGTTAATGTTTTCTTACTCTTGAAATGTTACAATTTTGTATCCTACATCCCCAATACAAGGTCCTTGAAATGAGACAATCCATGTCTCATGCTTACTGTATCAGTCTCGCACATACCTTGGATCAAGAGTTATTTAAGACTTTCATTGATTGTCAATTTAATTTGACAACTGCACACATGTGGCAAGTGTCTCTGAGCAACTTCATGAGTCTCACCACATTTTTCTTTTTTCATCAGAATGCAATGAGTGGTAGCATAGTTAGATACAATGGAAGTAAACAGGTTAGCAGAATGTCTTATTTTCATCATGGCCAACTAAAGAGGCTAAAACACTCTAGCATTAGGCATACTGGGGTCTCTTTGAATAGGTTAATGATATATCACACTATTGGTCGATTCTTACAATGTGCCTTATGACTGGCACTTCTTTGCACTCCCCACCCAAATCTAAGTCCCAACCCAATGGTAATTCCCACTACATTCTTTTGTATTCTGTTTAGGTTAGTAAGCAAGAAGGATGCTGAAGAAATTTGACCATGAAAATCTTTCCAGTACCTCTACCATCCTGAGAAACAAGGATCTTTGTTGTAGAGACACTTGTTCATAGCCACTCAGCATGGTTGATGGTTCTTGAGAGCCAAATTAAGATGTCAGCCACAACAACCTAATTCAGTCCTTAGAGGTTACTCTTTGGCTCATTCTTATTATGACCTAAATTGGGATTAATCCTGGGAAACATCAAATATGAAATGTGTTTGCAAGAATAGGAAGGGAGAGATATTGGTGATGTTCTTTTACTCAAAAGGACAAATCTGGTTTGGTCAGATGTTAACATAGATTCCCTTTTTGTTAAACCAAAACAAATGTAATAAATAATATAGTAAGGGGAATGTGTTTCTCTTCAGATGCAGGCATGATCTCAGTCATGTGGAATCTAAAAAAAAATTGATTTCATAGAAGTTGAGAGTAGAATGGTGGTTATAAGGGGATGGAGAGCGTAGAGGGAAGTGAAGGGTAGAAACGGATTGATCAATGTGTACTAGGTTGCAGTGAGATAGGAGCAAGAAGCTATGGTGTGCTATTGCAGAACAGGATGACCTCAGATAACAATAATGTACTGGGCATTTTAAAAAGTCTAAAGAAAGAATTTTCAAAGTTTTCTCCTCAAAGAAATAATAAATGTTTGAGGATATATGTTTGTGTGTGTGTTTAACCAAATTTAAACATTACACCATGTGTACCTGTACCACTATATTACATGACACCCCTTAATAAGCATAATTTTTATGTTTTTATCAGTTAAAAATAAATTTAATTTGAATTTTTATAAATATCCATGACCACTTCAAATTTCAGATATTCTCACAATAAATCCAAGATGGAACCCACTATTTTATATCAATTTACTATTTTTTAAAAAATAGTACGTATATGATATATAGATACTCCACAAAGCTGCACCTGCACATTTTTCTTTCCTATTTATTCACTGAGGTCAGACAAATGTGTGTCTAGTGTGTGCTATTTCCCACTATTTTAAGTGTCTGTTCCAGATACCATATGAGATATCATTATTTATTTGTTAAGAGGACAGACTTAGAAGTAGACTTCCCAAATTCAAATACCAACTCTACTACTTAGTAGTTGTATGGAATTGAGTAAGTTACTTCAACACTGTGGACCTTGATTTTTTTCTCCTAATAATTGAGAATAATATTAATTAATAGAGTAGCAAGAAAAGCTGAATTAGTTAATACATGTCAATATAAACAGTGCCTGGCACAAGCTGATGCTCATTGAATTTTAACATTATCAGTACTATGAGAGAAAGCAGGCTGGGACTAGTACAGGGTCTTGCTTCAAAAATGTTCAAATAAAATTGCACTTGTAGGGCTGGGATTGTGGCTCAGTAGGTAGAGCGCTTGCCTCACATGCATGAGCCACTGGGTTTGATCCTCAGCACCACGTAAAAATAAATAAATAAAAATATTGTGTCCATCTACAACTAAAAGAAAAACTTTTTTAAAAAATTGCACTTGTAGAGGAGCACAATGGCACATGCTTTTAATCCATGGGAATAGATACTTAATTTGTTTGATTTTTAAATTAAATATCTTTTATAAAAGGAAAATTGACCATCTCATACTCCACTGGATGTGCATTCTTCTTCAGTTTTAATATGCTATTGGTTGTAGATACAGCATCAATTTAATAACTGTTGGGAGGAGAGAAAACAAGGGGAAAAGGATAACACTCAAAATCAATTGCAAGAGCTTCTTTATTTAGAAATATTACAATGACAAAACAAATGTGCATCTGAGATTAGGGAACTATGACATCTTTTTTTTTTTTAAATATTTTTTTAGTTGTTGATGGACACAATGTCTTTATTTTATTGCTTTGTATGTGGTGCTGAGGATCGAACCCAGGGCCTCACGCATGCGAGGCAAGCGCTCTACCACTGAGCCACAATCCCAGCCCCGGGAACTATGACATCTTAAAGGTCATCTTTTGAAATTGGTATTTATTTCCATACAACAGGATCATTCGTACTAGTCAGTTTGGTGCAAAAGTATAAGTCTAAGCGGCCTTGTTCTTAGAAATTAATAGACTTAAATTTTTCTGGGAAAATCTAGCAAAAAAGTTGCTTGACTGCTTTAAATAATTAATTATTGTGACTTAACAATTGCTCTCAGAATTGATTGCCTGGTTTTAGTACCTCAGAGATCACATGTACCTTCTCATATACTCTATCAATTCTGAATATATGTCAAATTTATGGATCAATGTATTCTGATGGTCTGGTCTCAAAGAATTTTAAAACTAAATTATGGCAAATTATGTGTTTACCTTAGCAAGCTTTTATTCCAACCAAGAAATTGTAAAGCTAATGAATTCAGGATGTGTTTTAAGAGATTCAGGACATGTTTAACAAATTCAACATGATTCACATTTAAACAAAAGGCAATTTGGGCTTTAGAATCAGTGTTCTTAACCGCTGCATTCTGCTGCATGCCTCAGAGTCACAGAAACCATGTATTTTGTCCATATGACAAACACTGAACATGTAAGACCAGTACAACTCTTTGAGCTTCCCTAAATATTAATCAAAGGCAAAAGACAGGGTTAAACAAACACATGATATATATATATATATATATATATAGAGAGAGAGAGAGAGAGAGAGAGAGAGAGAGAGAGAGAGAGATACATATATATACACATATATAGATAGATATAGATATCTCCCTGGAATCCCATTAGACATTATAATAATATTTGCTATTGTATTTTGAAAATGGAAGACTCATGAAGAATTCAGATCTTCTCTTGACTATCCCTCTTACTATACTCGGAATTCCCATCCTCCTCTTGAAAGCTTTCAATGGACTTGATTCCTTTATTACAAAACATTCTCACTGAAGACCACAGGTTCTTTGAGGATTGGGACTTAATCCATCTTGATTCTTACTCTATCTCCATTGGGTAAAATACTCTGTTTTTGATAAGTATTTCTTAAATGAGTGAACACATATATAGCAAGTGCTCCCTGAATTCAAAACAAACTTTTTAAATTATTTTTTTAGAAAAGCAGTTGATTTTCTACTGTTTCTTCTCCTTCCAACAAAATAAATACATTTATTACAGGGAAATGTTACCCAAAGTATTTTAAATGATCGAATTACTTACTGCTTTCAGAAATGGTTTGATTACTACATGTGGCAAATCACCATCAAAATATTCTGAGACAAATCAATTTTCATGTAACTCTATTTTATACAATATTATCTTCAGATAAAGATAATTGCATAACTATCTTTCAAAATAAAGATAAAAGCATACGTGAATATGAACTTAATATAATACATTTTAAGTCTTCCCATTTAAATTCACAACAAAGAAGGAAATTTTTTGTTTGAAAAGACAATGATATTTGCTCAAAATATGACCTTCATAATTTAATCAAGTACTATTTTTTTTTCAGGACCTAACAAGAACTGTAATACTACCATCTATGCAAGAAAATTATTGTTGAACATTGAATGCAATTCTTCTAACAGCACTGGAAGGCAATGAGGAAAGCCTAGCGAGAAAAACAAACTTGCCCAAATTTCAAATGCTAGTAAATGGTAGAGCCAGGATTAAAATGTGCTTCTTCTAAGTTGGAGTCTAGTATCCTCCCATGCTCCTACTATTCATTTGAAATATGTAACCCACAGAAGAGTAGAGTTACTAACTACTGCACAAATATCCAAGAAATGTGTATGTTAAATACAGATGTCAAATAAAAGGTTGTCAGAGCACCATCTACTCAAATGAAAAAAAAGCTTTATTTTTATGGCACATGAAAGGATGAAACCAGGATATCACAACTAACAGAAGATAACAATTGTGGTTTTCTTACACATTATAAAGTGAAATGCAAACCTGTCTTTCAGAAACTGTAAAAGAAAACTGAGAACTTATCACGTGAAAAAGAGGAAGGGGGAAGCCTGATTGAGAAACCTGGAGACTCATTGAGTGTATATTCTTGCACAGTAAACACCTATTTAATGAGTTTAATGAGGTTCAGTCTCAACCAATTTATCTTTAAGAGCTTCTTTGAAAGGTGAGTGTTGACTGGGATGCAAAAGATCTTTCCAATTAAAAGTGGAATATCTATACGATAAAATTAAGATTTATTTCCCAACAAAACAATGAATGTCTAAACCTGAGTTTAGCAATCAAGTCACAAGCCCAATCCTATTATTTTCAAGGAGATCAGGAAGGATCTCTCTATTAACTGCATTCAGCCAACTTTCATTAAGTTGAATAATCTGAATTGATATTAAATTGTATAAAGATAATTTTAAAATGGTGGAGCATGAAGAAAGGCAAATAAGATATAGTCATCCAGTTTCAAGAACCAAGTAACCTGATAGAATTACATGATTACCTAAAACTCAAGGTAAACGTTAATGATTCAAATGTGGGGGGTAGGTCTCAGATTAATAAAATTGTTCTGCTAAAAGAGAGTAAAGGTTATCACAGCTTCTCTAAACAAATTCTAAAGCCCACGCATGGTAACCTTTGAAATTTTATCAGAGCATCACCAGAGTTGCCCTGATTGGATTACCTTACATGCCACTGGTCATAGAACTTTGAACAGGCCATTTTTGTGTGGAAACTGGTAGATATTCTATCTCTTTAAGTTAAACAAACCCTTGGACATACACACATGCTGTTCAAGGAGTGTTGTCCCCTGAAACAGTAAATTTCACTGGTTAGGAATACAATGGAAAAGTACAGAACAAACTTTATAATCCTCATGTTGAAAAAGTACATATTTCCCATCTTCTCTGTTACCTACATTTTATATGAAAAAAAAACACTTCTACCTTCCTGCTTTATTCTTTAAGAGAATGATATTGTATGATCTTGAGTTACAGCTACTTAAAAATAATGCTCAAATATCTTATGATATAAACTTCATTTGCTTCACTTTATAATATTCTGTATTGAAATGCAAAGGTGTTTTTAAATTTCTGATAGTGTAATTCTGTTCTACTGGATATTCTTAAAACATCATAGGCTTAGTTTTATAGCAAAAAATGTAACCTCTTGATCAATTAAAGCCACACAATTACATTTCAAAGGCACTTTCAATCACTTAATTATATAAATAAAATTAATTGTGCATAAATATTGACAATAGTGTTTATAATATTAATAATATGAATGGCCTGTGATCACTACTATTTATTTTGGAGTGAAAATACTAAAGAGAAAATGAACAGCCATAGTAAATTCTAAGAAGATCCAGTTACCCCCTCCTTACTAAGAATTTTAACATATTTGTGTTTAACATCTTTTTATTCCAGGTTGTTCTCCTACTTCAGACTAGGCTAAAAGTAGGGGGAGTTCAAAGTAAATATAAGTATTAACACTGCAAAAATTGCCTTATTCAAGCACTGAGATAACATTATAGCCAGCATTAGTGATAATTCAAGTGAGTCACTGTTATCACACTTTCATTTCCTAAACTTCTGACTCAATTAAAAGCAAAGATATGGCATAAAATTGAGGTCTGAGTCTAACATAAACATTCACTTAATAGAGGTCAGGTTGTATGACCACTCCATAATGCAAGAGGTCCTTCCCTCTACACCTCAATCTAATATACATATTATTAAAACTCATTGATCAGTTGCATAGGTACTCCAGTTGTTTACTATGTGGTGAAAAACATTATGAAAGCATTTTAATCTTCATGTCATTAGGTAGATCATGGACCATCCAGTTCACCACAGAATCTCACTCCCAACAGTGCTACCCTGGACTAATTCACACATTTGTCACACCACTCCCTATCATTGCTCTGAAACTGCATTCAAGTCACTATTCAATCCCAATGAGAAAGAATGTGCTATGTGTTCCATGCATATGAAAGGACACAGTCAATGGCATTTGATTAAACTCTTTCATGTTGACCTCAGTGAAATCACGTTCTTTATTTTTTCATATTTTTAATGGTGAATTATTGGTGGAAATAATAATATGATTTGTCCTTACATATTCATAAATGTACACAATAAAGCAATATAATTTGGCCAATGTTCTCCTGTATTGAAATCATATTATTATTCTTCTCTACCTTCTTTTTGAAAATTTCTTTTTTTATTTGCTGACAACTCTTTGTATCTTTTATCTTTTTGTGTTCCTTTGTCCCTGTTAAACAGTCAATAAGTCCATTAGTTTTTAATTATTTCAATCTATTTGTACTTTCTCTCAGTTCTATTTCATTGTAGTTGTGTATTAAGGAGTAGATCTACTTCAAACACAAGTTATTTTGCACATTATTCCTACAAATACTTTTCTGGAATATGATATGCATTTGTTATCTTCCTTTTACTCAAAAACTTATAATGGCTCCTGAAAAGTTTCCTTATCGCATGTGCTCATGGAGGAGACAGTACCCAATACCTGAATCAGAGAGGTGTCTGCAGGTGAGCTAGACAGCAAATGCCCTCTCAAACACAAGACTTAGAGACATTGCACAGAAGAGTCAGAGTCCCAGGGCGGGGGAGGGGGCGGGGGGGCAGTCTTTTTTTTTTTTTTTTTTTTACCAGAGATACCAGTTGAATCTCAGTGGAAAAGAAATATAACTACCTCTTCAAGAAAACAGGATTCTGAGTCCTGCAATTTACAGCATTTCTCCACCATATTAGATAAATTTGTTAACAAAGACTGTATCCCCTCATTGGTGAGTCTAGGCTTGAGCCTCACCAAATTGACAAGAAACCTATGGCCCAAAGAAATCAAATGGAATTAACTAACGTGTTCTTCTGACATTCCTCTTTTCCAAAATGCTTGTTGGAGAATCCCATGTCTTGGGCATCTCAATATTGAGTAAATGTAAAAAGCTAAAATATTCCATTTTAGAAAAGATCTGATTTTCCCACTAAAATTACAGAAGGAATTCATCGGAGGGTTATGGAACTACAAGCAAAACTGGTATAAAATATGAATAGAACTACAAAATAAATGACTACACTTGATTTTTCTAGAAAATTTATTTCCAAAACAACTCCATTCTCCCTTCCTCAGTAGCAATGCTGTTTCCATGCCGTTTGATACAGATATCGTGTAAATAAAATTATAAACAGGTCTTATTTCTTGGCATTAAAAGCATCACTTTAAAGAATGAAAGTAAAATTTATTTAGGGCCCCTCCTTTTTCAATCATTAAGTGATATACCAAAGAAAACTATTCATGTCATTCTCTCAAGAAAATCCAATTCATTGTGAACCTGTCCATGAGTTGTTTTGCTAGTTTCCCTAGGTCACATTTCACAGTCTGGTAAGCACTACAAGTCTCTAGCAGAGGAAAAGACAAAACACAATTTTATAATAAACAATGGCAATAAATACGCACTGGTGTTTTCATGACTAGGGGACAGTAGACAGTTTGGTCAAAGGAATACCAGAAGAACATACCATTATAATGAACCTTCTCCCAGATGCATGGTGTGCCCCCTGGCTGAAAAGAAGAGGCACAGAAGAGCATGTTCATACCTTTCTTTCTTTGTCTGAAGGTCCTTGTTCTGAGTCTGACAGCAGTTGACAGAAGAAGTAAAGAAATTTTGAGAGGTTAACAGCACATACATTTCATCAGCTTTCAAATCCTTGAAGCAGAGCCTTCTGAAGGCAAAGTTTGCTTTACTACATTCTCCATAGCAGGATTGATGGTTTGATATTCATTTCTTCCACATAATTCTCCAAGAACTAAATCTGCCTGTACCAACGAGAATTGGAACTCAGATGTGATTTTAAATATTAAATGGAGTTTTGAAAATTAGGATTAGGTAAATAATTATAAGCTCCATGATCAGTGTGAACTTCATTCAGAAGACACAAGCTCTCCTAACACTATATTATGTCCAGTGGAAAGTGAAGGCTGGGGTCCTTAGTGACATTATGACAAAAATTCAAAGTATAGTCATTGGAATGCATACAGATTGATTTCTTGGTAACAAACACACAAACTTTTAATTGTAAGTAGAGAACTGCAGTTGGCTAACAGAAAGTGGTGAGCAAACACTGTGTTCCTTGGTTATGCTTCCCTTCTGGGTACTTTCCTCCCCAGTCCTAAAAAGATTGGGCTGGAAGTAGCAGTTTTCTTTCTGAACTCTTCCTCTTAGAGCAAGAGGAAATATTTGTATCAGTACTTAAAATTATAAGGTTTCCTTCATCATTCTGAAACAATATTGTGATTCCTAGATTATTTACCATAACAAATCACTTCTCATGTAAATAAGAAATAAGCAAGATAATTTTAGAGAATCCTTGAAAAATATTTAAGACTTTTTTTCTTTTTGCTTCTTAGGGTCTTCACAGAGTAAGACAAACGGAAGACTTAACATAACTTGCTTGACAATCTTCAAAACAATGAAGAAAGGAAAGTACATAATTGCTACCAATTGGTGAGTAAAAATACTTTTTCTTAGTTTTTAAAAAATATTTTATTTATTTATTTATTTATTATTAGAGTTTGATGATTATACACAGTCGGTGGGTTCATCCCAATAAACTCATATATGCATGGGAATCGATTTCCAGTGTATGGGACATGCTCACCAAATTATCAACACAGGCAAACTCCTCACTTAGTGTACAGCAGGTAGTCAAAGATGTCACCATCTCCTTGCCAAGAAAGATCAGTTCTTCAGTGGAGAGCTGGGGAGCTGTCTTTGTGAGTTTGATAAGGTAGCTGAAAGAACATACATTTGGTTCTGAACAAAAGCAGGTTCCCATGGTCCCTGGAATAGCCATTGAAACCCAGACCCTTCAAGGTAAGTCAAAATAAGTACACTGTGCTCCCTGCTCTCAGAAAATGGTAGAGACATGTCTCTCCACTCTCCATCTTCCTGTGCCCTGCCTCCTATATCTCTGTAATTTTGCTTCCTTTCTCATTTTATGATTCTATCAGAAGCTCTTAGATTTGCCTTTCCCTTCTCCCCTTGGAGCTCCTTGGCAGCAAATATGTTAGCTTGAAAATGAATATTCTACTTAAAATCCTTTGTGTAGTTACTAAGTATTAAAGGGAGAATTTGGCCGGGTGCGGTGGCTCAGCTTGTAATCCCAGCACTTAGGGAGGCTGAGACAGGAGAATTGCGAGTTCAAAGCCAGCCTCAGCAATGGCGAGGCACTAAGCAACTCAGTGAGACCCTGTCTCTACATAAAACATAAAATAGGGCTGGGGATGTGGCTCAGGGGTCGAGTGCCCCTGAGTTCAATCCCCAGTACCAAAAAAAAAAAAAAAAAAAAAAAAAAAAAAAAAAAAAAAAAAAAAAAAAAGGGAGAATTTGATAGATACATGTTGGCAGTGAGATAAAGGAAAATAAGATCCTTAATGGACTGGGTTTGAATTCTCAACCAACAAGATGGCAGAAATAGTAAAGTCATATTTTTAAACCATATTTTGTTTTGAAGATGTTTGTTATCAACAAACTCTGCACTACCATGATAACTAAGAAAATCAGAATTAATTGCATATTATTCATGAATGCTCACAAGAGCACTGAAATAATAAATATTAACTGTCAAGCAAATCCAGAATTATTTTTATAAACTCATTTAAGATAGGCTTAAATCCTGGGTAAAACACCTCTTTGTCAAAAAATTGTAATGACCTTTAGTTTGCTCCATCCTACTCCGAAACAAGGCAAAATTCAGGAACCCTGATTTGGGAGTGAGAAAGCCAACTTCAAACATAAATTCAAGCATCACAGAACCAATTGGTCCAGAATCTTGTATCTTTTCCTATTTCTAACCTCATTTCTAACCGAGATTTAATGTGAGAGTTCAATGTACTTGTTGGCTTCTGGGTTTTTATTCTTTCCCAGAGTTTGTGAACTGCCATAATTAAGACTAACTTTTATTTTTTATGTCTTAGGAATTTTTCATTTTGCCCTGGTCCTAAGTGTTAGCATAAACAACCTACTGGTATTTCAAGTTTTCCTTCCCCAAATTCTGCAACTGTCCACATTCTTGTTGGAGCAACCTGAGGTTTTTCTTAGTTGTCTCATTGAATTTGTCTTCCTGAAAATTAAGAACAATCACAGTTACAAACATTTTATCTAAGATTCAATCATAAATTCTACGTTCACTTGTCCAATTACGTATCTATTTATAGAACATTTTCAGAATCTCCTTATATGTTACTCACTAAATTGAAAGCACTTTTTACATGTGTGTGTAAGAATTTGAATCTTTCAGCTATAGGTGTATTTTTTGCTAAATTTAAATACTAAAATTTTCCTCATTTTGTACATTTTTTGGAGCTTTAAGAGTTTCAAAGTTCAATTCAAGTTTTATGTTGACAACGACTATATTCCATTCTCAATTCAAATGGCCATGGTAGTTGTTATAGGCATTTTTAAGTGAAGGAAACTGCCCTTGTGCAATTAAGTGACTTACTTGGAATGACCCAGCAAGTAAGTATTACTGCAGAACATTTTAAATGGTGTTTATCTTTTTTTCATCATTTGGATTTGGAAACTAGGGGCCTCTAATAGTCATCATCAAATATTTTATGGACTGTCTCTTACATGGCATAAAATTGGACATCTACAAGTGACTATCAGAAGGAATTACATATCCGTGTATGAATGCCATGGGACAAATTGTGTCTCTCTTTAAAAAGAGATATTTTTAGCACCATGATAATTCATTAAGAATCAGGAGCAGACTGCCTTGTTATGGAAAATGACAGGGCAGGAATTTTAAAAAACTCAAGTCTTCTTACTTCGTTGCTCAAATTTGAATCAGTAAACTAACATTTATAGCAAGTAATAAAAAAATTTTAATTAAAGCAAAAGTAGCACATACCAAAGGAATGAGAAATTTTAGAATGTCAGATACTTAATTTCTATAATATGTAAGGGTTGCATTGGGTCTTAATATGATAAACATTCTAATTTCAGTAGAAAAATGAGTAACAGACATGAACACATTTTTCACAGAACATTTATAAATATAATAGTTAAAATCATATGGGAAAAGTTCAATATAATTTAAAAATCAAATGAATGTTTGCTTAAAACACAACTATTATTTTTTACATACAAATCTCTCTCAATTTTTTTTGGATGGGAATCAAACTCTAGGACCTAACACACTTTAGGCAGGTGCTATAACGCTAAGCTACATACTCAGCCCTATCTTTTTATGCATAAGTCTAACAAGCTGATTCCCTTGTGCAATGTTGGTAAATACAAAATTGAAATGAACATACTCAAGAATTTCTTTGGGACTATACACTGGCAAAGCATTTCTAGAAAATAACTTGGTAATTTGTGTCAATAGTTTTTTTTAAAGTCCATATATTTGGACCCAATAATTTCTCCTCTGATAATCTACTCTAAGAAAACTCATAAAAACTAATAAAAATGAATGAAATGAGATACTTATGTCTAAATCACTTATAAAAATAAAAAACAACCTAACTAAACATCCACAATGCACACACCAAATAGGAAAGCAGTTAATAGTTAAATAACTATTATGGGAAACCATTATTTTAAATGATAAATATTTTGAAGTTTGCTTAACATGTAAGGTTGAAACTAGTACAGTCAAGGATCACAGTCTCCCTAGAGCCTCAGAGAGTACATGGTCCTCCCAACACTTTGATTTTAGTCCTTTATAATTCAGACTCCTGGCCTCCTGACACAGAGTAGATTTCTGTCATTTGAAGCCACTATGTTTGTGACCATAATAGGAAAATAATATAGCATCATTTAACAAAATTTTCTATGACTCCAAGTAAATTATAGGTCCAAATGTTTCCTAAAAAGGAATTATTCCAATCTTGTTTTTAAACATGCATACACACACACACACACACACACACAATTCATGCACAAATATGCCCATATGTACAGAAAAGATGAAAGTAAATGTTAATTATAGTTATTTGTTGGTGATAGAATCAGAAAGTTTTTTTAACTTTTTTTGGTAACTTTTACTATTTCCTAGTCATCTACAATAATCAATTATTACTTTTATAATCATACTAAAATCCAATAAGACTCAATAAATAGAGCACAGAAATAAAAATGGAAATAAAAAAATGTTAAATGGGAAGAGGTTTTGACATTATTACTGGACTAGTACTTCAAAACATTATGCATAAACCAAACTGATGATATAGGTTTTCTCAAAGATCATCATCATTGAATAGAAAATAGACTCAGGTCAGTAGATCACATTTTAGTCCTAAACTGGAGTAAGACTTCAATGTCAATTTTTAAGTGTTTTATTCATTTATTTATTTTAGATTTTCTGAACCTGCAACAATGGAACCTACTTACCACCCAATGGTAACAGTCTGGAGGGTTTTCTTTGTTGCAGCAATCTGCCAGGAGATCCTCATGTACTCTAGCAATTCTTAGAAGCTCTGGTGTAGACAGGTCTGGGTGTCTCCTTGTGTGTTCATAAAGAAATCTGAGATGTGTGAAATATTTTGTATGTTAAAACTTAGAGAAAATCATTCAGCCCCACTTTCTTGTAGGCTACCCACATCTAATACTGAGTCTGCTTTCAAATGCTAAGTTTCTCCTCTGATTTGCTAAGTTCTCTTCCATGTTATGTTTTAGACTGTTTTTTTAACTTGAGTGGACAGAATTATTAGAATTACTTACAGTAAATTATTAGAATAATGCAATTCATAAAGTATCAGAAAAAGTACATGGTGTAAACAGTACTTTAGTAAGTACACACTGAGAAGAATTCTGTTGGAAAACACATTAGACTTCCAACTTGAGATGGGGGAGTGCAGCTTTCTTTTCACTCCTAATACAGCCTTCCTGAGAGGTGAGAAGCAGCCTCTCCCATTACTTCCACCTGTTACTTGCCAAATTACCTAGCACACAGTGCTATCAGAACTAAGAGTGCATTATTTGCGCTATTTTAATCATATATTGATCTCTTCCCATTTCACACTCCCTATGGATGAAGCCATCCTGGAGGCAGACACCTCGTAGTCTTTGGGTTATATTTCATTACCAATAATTTCAAATGGATGTTCTCATGTGAACTTTATATGTAATGGCAATTAAAGCCAAGGACATTTAACCTATCCTAGTGACTCAACTAGAACTCCTATTTAGTCCACGTGGCCCCAGCCCACTAAACTTCTCCTTAACAGCTGTGGAGTGGCAAGGCAGGTCAGACTTCTTAGGTCAGACCTCCGGGAATCAAATCCTTACTCTACCATTTGTAGCAGTGAATCTTCAGTCCCTTAACGTCTTTGTTAAGCTCATCTGAAAAATTGAGGGAAACTACTTATTTTGCATGATTGTGGTGAGAATTTATTTATTTATTTATTTATTTTCATATTTATTTGCTCTATTTAGGCTTACATGTTAACAGAAAGCAATTTGATTCATTGTATATAGATAGAGGATAACATATCAATTCTCTAGTTGTAAGTTATATAGAATCACACCATATATGCAGTCATACATAAAGTTAGGGCTATGATGACCATCCTATTCCACCACTTTACTGTCCCGATGCCCCCTCCCCCCTTACACCCCTGTGAACAGAGTTCCACCATTGTTCACATGACCTTCCCCACATTATGGATCAGCATCCACTTATCAACGAGTACATTCGGCATTTGGTTTTCTGAGATTGGCTTGCTTCACTTAGCATGATATTCTCCAACTCCTTCCATTTACCTGCAAATGCCATAATTTTATTCTCTCTTATTGGAGTAATATTCCATTGTGTATATATAACACAGTTTCTTTATCCATTCATCTATCCAAGGGCATCTTGGTTGGTTCCACAGTTTAGCTATTGTGAATTGAGCTGCTATAAACATTGAAGTGGCTGCAGCACTGTAGTACACTGTTTTTAAGTCTTTTAGGTATAGACCAAGGAGTGGGATAGCAGGCTCAAATGGTAGTTCCATTCCAAGTTTTCTAAGGAATCTCCATACTGCTTTCCAGATTAGTTGTACCAATTTGCAGTTCTACCAGCAATGTATGAGCGTGCCTTTTTCCCCACAACCTCGCCAACACTTATTGTTGTTTGTATTCTTGATAATTGCCATTCTGACTGGTGTGAGATGAAATCTTAGGGTAGTTTTGATTTTCATTTCTCTGATTGCTAGAGATGTTGAACATTTTTTCATATGTCTGTTGATGGATTGTATATCTTCTTCTGTGAAGTTTGTGTTCAGCTCTTTCGCCCATTTATTGATTGAGTTGTTAGATTTTTTGGTGTTAAGCTTTTTGAGTTCTTTATATATCCTGGAGATGAGTGCTTTATTGGATGTGTGTGGCAAAGATTTGTTCCCAGAATGTTGGCTCTCTGTTCACTTCATTGATTATGTCTTTTGCTGAGAAGAAGCTTTTTATTTTGAATCCGTACCATTTGTTGATCCTTGATTTTACTTCTTGTGCTATAGGAGTCTTGTTAAGGAAGTATGGTCCTAATTCGCCATGATGAAGATTTGGGCCTATTTTTTCTTCTATTAGGCGTTGGGTCTCTGGTCTATTCCCAGGTCCTTGATCCACTTTGAGTTGAATTCTGTGCATGGTGAGAGATAGGGGTTTAGTTTAAATTTGCTACATATGGATTTCCGGTTTTCCCAGCACCATATGTTGAAGAGGCTATCTTTTCTCCAGTGTGCATGTTTGGCTCCTTTATCTAGTATAAGGTAACTGTATGTAAGTGGGCTCATCTGTGTGTCTTCTATTCTATACCATTGGTCTACATGTCTATTTTGGTGCCAGTACCATGCCGTTTTTGTTACTATAGCTTTGTAGTATAATCTGAAGTCAGGTATTGTGATGCCTCCTGCTTCACTCTTCTTGCTATGGATTGCTTTGGCTATTCTGGATCTCTGATACTTCCAAATGAATTTCATGATTGCCTTTTCTATTTCTATAAGGAATGATGTTGTGATTTTAGTTGGGATTGCATTGAATCTATATAGCGCTTTGGGTTGTATGGCCATTTTGACAATATTGATTCTGCCCATCCAGGAGCATGGGAGATTATTCCATCTTCTAAGGTCTTCTTCAATTTCTTTCTTCAGTGTCTTGAAGTTTGCATTATAGAGGTCTTTCGCCTCTTTTGTTAAATTGATTCCCAAGTATTTTATTTTTCTTGAGGCTATTGTGAATGGGATAGTTTTCCTAATTTCTCTTTCAGAGGGTTTATCGCTGATGTATAGAAATGCAATTGATTTGTGGGTGTTGATTTTATATCCTGATACTTTGCTGAAATCATTTATTAGTTCTAAAAGTTTTCTGGTAGAATTTTTTGGGTCCTCTAAGTATAGAATCATGTCGTCCGCAAATAATGATAGTTTGAGTTCTTCTTTTCCGATTCGTATCCCTTTGATTTATTTCATCTAACTGCTCTGGCTAGTGTTTCAAGGACTATGTTGAATAGCAGTTGTGAGAGAGGGCATCCCTGTCTAGTTCCCATTTTCAGAGGGAATGATTCCAATTTTTCTCCATTTAGGATGATGTTGGCCTTGGGTTTATCATAGATAGCTTTTACAAAGTTGAAGTATGTTCCTTCTATCCCAAGTTTTTCTAGTGTTTTGAGCATAAAAGGGTGTTGTGTTTTGTCAAATGCCTTCTCTGCATCGATTGGTAAAATCATATGATTCTTATCTTTAAGTCTATTGATGTAATGTATTACATTAATTGATTTCTGTATGTTGAACCAACCTTGCATCCCTGGAATGAACCCCACTTGATCATGGTGCACTATTTTTTTGATATGTTTTTGTAGGCGATTTGCCAGAAATTTATTGAGAATTTTTGCATCTATGTTCATCAGGGATATTGGTCTGAAGTTTTCTTTCTTTGATGTGTCTCTGTCTGGTTTTGGAATCAGGGTGATACTTGCCTCATAGAATGAGTTTGGAAGGGTTCCCTCCTTTTCTATTTCATGAAATAGTTTGAAGAGAATTGGTATTACTTCTTCTTTGAAAGTCTTGTAGAGCTCTGCTGAGAATCCATCTGGACCTGGGCTTTTCTTGGTTGGAAGGCTCTTGATGGCATCTTCTATTTCCTTGCTTGAAATTGATCTGTTTAAGTTGTGTATGTCCTCTTGGTTCAGTTTGGGTAGGTCATATGCCTCTAGAAATTTGTCGGTGTCTTCAGGGTTTTCTATTTTACTGAAGTATAAATTTTCAAAATAGTTTCTAATTATCTTCTGTATTTCAGTAGTGTCTGTCCTGATATTTCCTTTTTCTTCTCGAATTTTAGTAATTTTGGTTTTCTCCCTCCTCCTTTTCGTTAGGGTGGCTAAGGGTTTGTCAATTTTGTTTATTTTTTCAAAGAACCAGCTTTTTGTTTTGTCAATTTTTTGAGTTGTTTCTTTTGTTTCAGTTTCATTGATTTCAGCCCTAATTTTGATTATTTCCTGTCTTCTACTTCTTTTGGTGTTAATTTGTTCTTCCTTTTCTAAGGCTTTGAGACGAAGGGTCAATTCATTTATTTGTTCACTTTTAATTCTTCTAATGAATGAGTTTAGTGCTATGAACTTTCTTCTGAGCATTGCCTTCATGGCATCCCAGAGATTTTGATATGTTGTATCAGAGTTTTCATTTGCCTCTAAGAATTTTTTTTATCTCTTCCTTGATGTCTTCTGTTATCCATGCATCATTCAATAGCATATTATTTAGTATCCAGGTGATGGAGTAGTTTCGGTTTTTTAATATCTCATTGATTTGTTATTTTATTCCATTGTGGTCAGATAGGATGCAGGGTAGAATATCTATTTTTTTTGTATTTGCTAAGACTGGCTTTGTGACATAACATATGATCTATTTTGGGAAAGGACCCATGTGCAGCTGAGAAAAAAGTGTATTCACTCATTGATGGATGGAACACTCTATATATGTCTGTTAAGTCTAAATTATTGATAGTTTCATTGAGACCTATGCTTTCTTTATTAAGTTTTTGTTTGGAAGATCTATCCAATGGTGAAAGAGCTGTGTTAAAGTCTCCAAGTATTATTGTGTTGTGGTCTATCTGATTCTTGTATTTGAGAAGGATTTGTTTGATATACTTAGAAGCTCCATTATTTGGGGTATAGATATTTATGATTGTTATGTCTTGTTGATGTATGATTCCCTTAAGAAGTATGAAATGACCTTCTTTATCTCTTTTCACCATCTTTGGTTTGAAGCCGACTTTATTTGATATAAGGATGGCAACTCCTGCTTGTTTGCGGGATCCATGTGAGTGATATGTTTTTTCCCACCCTTTCACTTTAGTCTTTGGATGTCTTTTCCTGTGAGATGAGTCTCTTGAAGACAGCATATTGTTGGGTCTTTTTTTTTAATACAGTCTGTCAGTCTATGTCTTTTAATTGGTGCATTTAGGCCATTTACGTTCAGGGTTATTATTGAAATATGATTTGTAATTCCAGTCATTTTGGTTTGTTTTTGGATTTTACCTTGAGTTTTTTTCTCTTTTGAATGGTCTTTCCGCTACTGTAGTTCCTCTCTTTGTAATTTTCATTGTTGGTTATCATTTCCTCCTCAATGAATATTTTGCCAAGAATGCTGTGTAGTGCAGGCTTTCTTGCTGTAAATTCTTTTAACTTTTGTTTATCATGGGAGGTTTTTATTTCGTCATCAAATCTGAAGCTCAATTTTGCTGTATATAGGATTCTTGGTTGGCATCCATTGTCTTTCAGGGCTTGGAATATGTTATTCCATGATCTCCTGGCTTTTAGTGTCTGGGTTGAAAAATCTGCTGAGGTACAAATTGGTCTCCTCTTATAAGTAATCAGGTTCCTCTCTCTCGTGGCCTTTAAAATTCTATCCTTATTCTGTATGTTGGGCATTTTCATTATAATGTGCCTTGGTGTAGATCTGTTGAAATTTTGTATGTTTGGTGTCCTGTAAGCCTCTTGTATTTGATTTTCCATTTCATTTTTCATACTTGGGAAATTTTCTGATATTATTTCATTGAAGAGATTGTGCATTCCTTTGGTTTGAAAT